>DWMZ01005283.1:0-11063 GCA_018249855.1 Eueides tales michaeli | reverse complement strand
AGAATATATATTTATTGCCCTCTTATTTCATCCAGAATGTTCAAGTACAAAAAATTGAAAGAGAATTACTATGTAATAATTTCGTAATTAGTAATTCTTTTTGATCATTTTGTAAACTTACCTATGAACTATTATTTATATTACAATATTTAAAGTATACCAAGTAAAATATATATAATTATACTTATTTAGAACATAGATAAATTGTAACAAGCGTATAAGAACTTCGACTTAGCGCGATTAGAATGTATGGCTTAGTGATCACAACGCTCGGTCGGTTTCGAAGAGGCGCGAGTTCCAATTCTCTTACGTTTAAGTTTTTATAAGTTGTATAAATAAGTAATTTTTTTAAGTGTGAATTAACACTTTAAAAATAGTAACATAAATATGTAATAAAGTACTTATGTAATGTTATGTATGTATATACATCCCATCATATCTTTGGCTTGCAACTGGTGGATTCCCTACTACATATAAAGTATCGTTACAGACGCGTTGAATTTTGAAAATGTTCACGAATCGCTGAATGTACCACAGTTTTTGCCGTTGAATGTCAATTAAAATACAAACCACGTACGAAATACGATTTTTTCTCGTGGAATTTGCGGCGCGCCCGGGAGGTATGGTGTGATCGCGCCTCTTTTGTTTTATTTTATTTTTTCCAGAGTGGAACGGCTGGCGGTTAAGCCTATTTTAATGTGTATGGGTCGCTTTCGAATTAAAATTCTCTGTACGTTTTTATATGTGAATGGACAATGAAATGTAATTTCCTCTATAGGGATGGTGTTCTCGTAATTTTGGTTTCTGTACTATTATGGTAAATACTTTGTAACATTTCACAAAAATCATAAATATACCTTTTAAAATACGCAATACACTTATAAAATATGCAAGTAGCTTTCATATTAAAGAAAATCCGATCAACTGGAGTTAGACTTGTCCAAGGGTTTCATATCAATTTAAGATTGCAGCTTAAATTATTTATAAAAGTTAATAAATTTCTCTACAAGTATATTCAACTGTCTAGTATATCCCGATACTCTGATTACATGGCGAAAAAAGTTAACAAAATCTTGGGGATACGCGCACGCACGCATTTTGTATGAAATGAACAGTAAACAGAAATATTTTTTCTTTAAAACACCCATATATTTTCACTTTTCCAATTTTATAAGTTTTATTAATTTTTACTATCTATGCTAAATTTCATGAAGGTCCATGAGAAGTATCTTATAGATTTTGATTAAACGAAGAATTTCATATAAAATATTGTTAAGACAATGCATAAATCGTATCTTTTCATTACGTTGACCTAGCTTGATTTTTTAGATGATCAACTTGATACATCCACGCGATTTTGAAATAAATTGTTTTGACAGACAGACAAACGGGCAACAAAATGACCCTGTAAGGGTTCTACTATTTCTTTACGAGAGATTGAACTATAGCCCAAAACTACAACAAATAATAGTAACCTTCGCTCGCGTAATGTGGTTAGCAATTAATATTTTCTTATTTTCTGTTTTTATATCTCTAGTGCGTCATAAGGTATACGCGGAATATGTACTTTAATTCGCAAGTAAAAACAGTAACAGGATTTTCTACATAGTATGTGATATAAATATAATAAACTTGATGAAAAATAATTATCATGCTAATTTTAAATTATTGTTTATGCTAAAGTGCTGCTCCTACTTGATTTTCATTAATAAATTTACTCTAACACAAAATAATATAATATTAAATATGTAAATTACATAAGGACTATGCAATTTGTGTCAAGACTTTCGAGTAATCATGGTCCAAGTATCAGAGTTCAAGGGAGCTCATATTGTTGGAATTCTTAAGCATTATATAGCCTTCAGTACTTTACTTTGAAATCCTCATCAATCCATTGTGTGTAGGCCCCTTTAATTCTTTCTAATAGTTTATTTAATATAATATTTTTTTAAAACTATCACAGTGCTTATATTTATTTAACATTGATTGATACATGTATAATTTAGAAGAAAAGAGACGTGAGATTTTGTTTGTTATCTATATTAAGCATAACAGTATAAATTTAACTTACTTTAAATATCATATTGCCAAAATTTGTGTTATCTTGCCGGGTAACTGCGAACGAGAATAGTTTTTTTTCTGCTGAAATCCCGATCTTGCGGGAATTTCGAAGTAAAAGCAGTTGTAAATGTTCTATCTTTTAATATTAGTCCTATATAAAAACAGAAGGAAAGACAGGCAGAAAAAAATTAAAATAGTTTGTTTGTGTTTTGGTATCGTATGAATAACTAGGTATATGCACTTAACTTACATTTAATTTAAAATGACATTTCAGAGACTTAAATTTTATTTACATGTTTAAATTCAATAATTTACTTATCTAATAAGGCGTTAATGTGTGTATAAAAAAATAAATAAGCGAAGTCAGGGTAGGCGGTTGTACCTATATTAAAATTGAAATATTTTATAGACATTAGTTTTACATTGACATTAATGGCGACACTTTTAAACTCAAACTGTATCCTTTTCTACGTTGTTTTTGGAAGGGTGTGGGGTTTTCCGCCACGTTTCACTTCTTGCGCCCTTACGGCGTCCCTTTAAAAAGGCATAAAATAAAGAGTATAGCTACTTATGAATTTGTTTACTGCTTTCTAGCTAAGAATGAAGCTCTAATCAAA
This sequence comes from Eueides tales michaeli, assembly GCA_018249855.1. NCBI lineage: Eukaryota > Metazoa > Arthropoda > Insecta > Lepidoptera > Nymphalidae > Eueides > Eueides tales. Next base: position 8,385 of record DWMZ01005283.1, on the reverse strand, counting down.
TGTTTATGGTCATAACAATTTTTATAAATTGGCATTCATAACTTTTTACGAATATGATATATATATATATAATGGTGTAAGTTTTTATTTAGTTGATACAGATATACGAATTTATTGATTTGATACTTGTACTGGGCACGGGCAAAGGTGTGCGACTGTAAACGCGACAGGTTGTGGATTGAATCCCCACTCGAGGAAATGAAATGTTTGATAGTAACAAGGTAAAAGGCAGCGTTAGGCTCCGCTACGAAACACACAATTCCTCAAATTAAGCGGAAAAGGGATTGGAAGTGTTTTAACGTTCACGTTTCTGTGTACGTTTTTCTGTACACAGAAAAAACACACTAGCAACACACTTAACACTAAGTTCTCAAGTACCCTCTGTCTACCCTGCCATGAGCGTAAAACAGTGTGAAGCTGAAAAAAAGATAGAAGGTATTATTAAATTTTCTGTTTGTATTACATAAGCACAACTAAATATTACATACCAACCGTATACGTGTAGTTATATGTATTTACATCACACATTCCAAACATAGAATCGAAACCTGTTTAACCATTATTCAGTGGTAAAAAGTCTAGAGTAAATAACATCTGCGTGACAGGACGGTTCGCAGTTCAAAGTAGTGGTTAGGGCCCAATTTACCGTCGTAACGATTTCCTCTTCGGGGAATAGAATTGCGTGCGGCCGCCTCCTACCGTCCATATAACTACAGCTACAATGTATAGACTGTTGTATATAATAAAACCGGTGTATGTGTGTACACACATACACAGATAGGCTGTTAGATAAGGATAGCAATTTTATAAATTGGCCTATTTCGAGTCTGAAATAGTGTTCTAAGAATACGATATTCTAGGTAGTCTAGATACAGTGATATTTCCATAGCAATAAACACAATCAGAACAAACCTTTGTATACTTTTTATATTTAGTGTTTATTTTCTATTTTTGTTTTATTTTTTTATATTGTAAGAAATTTTTCTGTATCATAAAAATATGATTTACATTAGGCAGGTTTATTTTATATTACTTATACGAGTATACTGAAAATTCATATAAAAACTGTAAGTAGAATAAAATAAGAAAATATTTGTATTTATAATCTCAGCAGTTAGTACTGTAAAGAACTTACTGCTAGACTTCACAATTGACAATTTAATATATTGCAAATGTATGTATTAAATTCTCACCTTCACTGAAAATTTTTAATCGCTTACCGCCTATCAAATTAAGATTATTATGGATTCAATCACCACTTGGAGGAATGAATTATTTGATTTTCCAGCTCTTATAATGTTAATGCGATGTTAAGTCTCACGACTTAGGGCATAAAATTTCGAATTGGAAAAATTGGAGAACACACTGTCTGAACACTAGACTCTCAGTAGACAAAACATGCCTATTCTAGTACATGCGGTATAAAGGGTGAAATTAAAAACATGTACTGAAAGATCTAAAAAAAGCAGTGCATATTGCATGTAATTGTACAATATATGGTTATCTTGGTGGACAATTGACATCGAAGAATTTACTGATAGAATCAACGGCGCCGAGGCTCATGTCATTGTCTAATGCGTAATTCCCACGCAACGCGATGACGACCACGTAATAAGAGATGATAACCGAGGTTTAAGACAGACTGACACACATAAAACGATCGTTGTTAACCTTATATTAAATTGTGTTCAGGTAAGAAACCTGCTATGTTAACGCAGTACATACATTACACAGGCTGCTGCCTTAAGTTTAGGCGTCTGCATTCGCTTCTTTAAACTAAGTGAATATTTTACACTATGTACTATATTTTTTCCCACATCTATGGATCTTTGTACATGGATAAAAATATGAAGAGAACGGTGCAATGATAGTTCAGTGCCTGCTGATGATATTGGGAGCAAGGGCAATTCTTAGGCAAATGCAAGCAAAAAGCTGTTAAATCACTTATTACTAGTAAATTTGCTGTCTATGTTGGCCTTGTAACTATAGTATATTAGTAGTTACGTAAATAATCTTATAAATTATAGTATATTAAACAGAAACAGGTCGCTTAAAAAAAATAGTCTGTACCATCGAGACCTGTATAAAAGAATAGCTAACTATTTTGTGTTACTTTTATAGAACCACGTTGCCTTGAGATAATCGCCTACATCCTTGAACAATTTAGTACGACTGACAACAGCAAAAGACAAAATACACGTAATTTATATACTTTATCAAATTACAGTCTTCAATTCTAATAATACTGTTCGTGCGTTGTCACTGCCACAATATGACGACTAAAAGTAACTATTTGAGTCACGAATGTTAAAAACAATCATTTATATTTTTATCTAGTTTAAGCTTAATATAATGTTTTTCTTAAGTTTCATAGTATTATTGTAACTGAGCGTGATATGAAAATGAATGAACATTATCTATATGAATAAAAGATTGTAACTGATCATTGTGATTGTGGAAGATATATGAAAAAATCCTTCTCCTGGCCTAGCTTGGAAAGCCTAAAGCAAGAAAGCAAGAAAGTAACTGTTCAACCGTGATGGCTAGGTCTATTATTTTAGGCATTTATCAAAGTAAAGAACTCAATGTTTTTAAAATGTTTGTCTATCTATAGGTTGGACTGTTTTATGATTTGTTCTTTTCATAAAGTTAGGGAGAAAACAAAATCACATTAGGTAGGTTTGATACACATTATTTGTAACATGTATTGAAAGTAAAGAACGCATAAGTTATTCAGATTTATATACAAAAATGCACGCATAATAGTAATATCCGTATTTATAGATTTAGTTCATATATAATAAAATTGTGAAGTACCTACTGCAAAACTTTGATATGGTAAATGTATATATATTAAAATAATATCTTCATGGAAAGTTTTAAACGCTGATTAATAAATTTAGATTATCATAGATTCAATCACCACTTGGAGGGACGAATTCTTCATTCGTCTGATTGTCTGTGCGTTTGTGCTTGCTAATCATCATGAACGACTTATCTGATTTAAATGCAATTTCCCCTTTCATATTTTAGTTAGCTTTCAGTAACCTTTTGTGTTTTGTTTTATTGATTAGATTCATAAATAAGAATGTGGTTTCAATATAACATATTTTGTTCTACATATTTACTATAAAATAATTATTTTATTAAATGCACTGAGACTTTAGTGTTAAATGTATTGATATTGTCTTAAAAATGATAAGGTTATAAGAAGTACAATTGAGTAAGTATTTCAGATTAGTAAATACATAACTACAATTTCAAGCAGGCGAGCAGAAGCCGTAAGTGGAGATTTTAATTATTATATTTCAGACGTACCGAAGATTATTGAAATGATTCATTGTTTATATTCATTTTAGGTTAAAGTAAATTTAAATTAAGAATGTCAGTCATTAATCTTACTAATATTCATTATGTTTAAAACGTAAGTGATAAAATACTAGTCACCCACTCGCGGCATCGTCCGCTTGACTCAAAAGATTATTTTTGATTGTTTTTGTCTTCTAATGCTATGTACATATTGCAAACTAAGATAAGGAATCAAGATAACTAAGATCAGTTAAATAACATACTTATTTTATAGTAATTTTATCGAATCAAATTCTTGATATCGATTAAAATTTTTTTATTGGCAAATAGAACAAATACTAAATATCAGGGAAGGTTTGCTATACATAGTACTATATTAATTTATAGTGAAAATATTTTATTATGTTAATATTTTTTGGTTCTGTTATATTGATTATCCTTTGCCTCAAATAATATTTTTTCTCGTGGGTATATCTTCCATGTCATTCCAGACAGAGATCAGTTTCAATTTTAATTAAAATGTCCAGTTTCTAGATAACTTATTATAATAATTGCAAAAAAATGCAACACAATAGTCACAAAAGATCTGATTTTATTGGAACAAATGAAGGAGAATAAGAATTTATACACAAAAAGTATCTTAATTTATGAGCTAGGTTACCTACTTTCAGTATTAGAGAAATAAAACTTCTATGAACATCTTATTTAGTAGATAATTACAATAGTAAAAGCGAGAGTTGTTTAATTCAAACATTTTCATAAGCTAACCCTGATAATAAGTTTTCATCTAAAGAGAAAATCGCCACATATGCTGTGGGTGTTGGAAACTCCATTAGAAATTATCTCGGAGTCATCATCGGAACTTATGCCTTACAATTAACTTTCTAATCTATCCTCTTGTGAACAAAAACAACATTCATAATACTTTTTATGCTGCATAATTATAATTATTAAATTCAGTAACGTAGATGATTTTTAATAATGCTAATAAAAATAAAATCTGTCTTTAAGTCTAAATTATTTAAATATATAAACCTAAGTATATTCGATATTTTTTAACTTTTAAGTAAAATGATGTATTTATAAAACCAAATATGTAAACAAAGCAATGGTTTTTTGAGTTCTAATTATGTTTTAGGGATTTCTAATGATGTAAATATTTTTTTACTCAGCGCCAGTGGAGAGAGCGTATCATTGAGCTCCACTACGGGTCTCACGGAAAAAAGTGCTAACAGCGCTAAAGCAAGCGAAATAAGTGGATCCTCATCAGATAACCTATCTAAACACAGTGATAAGCATAATAATTATATTCTAAATATATAAAATAATATTAAATTAAACATTAGGCAACAAAGACGTTAGAGTATTCTTCTCTATTTTTTTAGTATTACTTCTTTTCTTTGTGGAATGTTAGATGTAACGCAAAAATAGACTGTAATTTAATAGATCAAGGTATATAAAATATGAAAGTATTAAAGCGTGAAGTTAAATTACACACCATATATATTTCAATTAAATAATAAGGTCATAGTAATAAATTTAATGTATTAAATGAAAGTTAAATTACAAAATAAATGAAATAATAAATGAAATGAAATTTAATTGATTTCAATTTAATACATAATTATATTATTTTTATGGGCTTCTGCAAATCTGCATACAGCGCGAATCATAACCCGCAAAGCTGTTTGCGAGGGCAACGAAAAGTAAAATTCTGTTTTCAAAATTTCGTTTCCGTTGAAATTTGAGGAATGATCTCTGAGCGTACCCACGCGTTTCCTAACTAACCTGCTTTGCCTATTTAACTGCCAAATTTTAAGCCTAGAAGTCTTGTAGTCTGTGCATTGTCTTAACTCGTTTTTTTAGATATTCTTGTGACTCACCGGGTAAATATTGTACAAATAAAATGAAGAGGTACTCAAAATGACGAAATGGCTAAAGACACTAGTAGTAGTAATAGCAAAAGAAAAAAGTATTTCATAATGTAGCATCTATAGCATCTATAAACTTGATGGATGGATGTCATTGATTCATCACAAAGCTAATCAGGTGCCTGTAATATAGAGTACGTCAATGTTGTATATATGTACCTATACTTAAGTTATTTTCTTTAATATTATCTCACCTGCATGATTTTATAGTTAAAACATAATGCTTAAGCGTAATAATGATATAAATCTTGATATATTATCGAAACTCAACGCAGAAGAAAAATATGTAAGGGAATTAGAAGCTAGAATTCGTTATTTGAATTTGTTTTATATTTCATTTTTTTAAGTTCATTTTTCGTGTTTTTTATTTATGTAATAGACAACATTTATTACTTATTTATCATTTTATTCAACATTAAAATATTAAATTGTAGTAAAAAAGATACAATACTTATATTTATTAAAAAATAATGTAAAAATAAATATTATATATTAAATAAATATTAAAGATTGAAAAGCAACGGATTGGACGAGCTTGCACTCACTAGAAAACCACAAATTCTAATAATGTACTAAGAATTATAAAGATATAGCAAAAGGTATATTTATTAACAATCAGTACTACTTGACTAATAGAAGGTCTTCATCGTAATACGTCTACGGAGATTCTAATACAATTTATTAGGTTACCTATTCTAATATTCTTCATAATATAGTTGGTTGGCATATATTATTACCTTTATGTTTTACTATGTTACAAATGTAGTAAAATCTAAAAGAAATATGACAAAATGTTATGGAGCAGTGTGGTGGAAGCGTAAGTGATTCGAGTCGTAAACGTCCGACTGAGCCGTGATTCGTGATGGATCGGGTGGGGTGCACAATGTTTCGTAAAATATTTATTTTGCCACTTTTTATGTGGGAAACACACAAATCAAACATCTTCAATATGTTATGAGATAAGTTAACAAAGAAATTTTGATTGATTATGTCTAATTTTGTCTTTATTGAGAATTTTTTGTTTGACATGCTGATTTTAGTCAACTAAATCTACAAATGTGTAGCAATTAATTGTTTTTGTGAAGTGAATAAAATATCATAACATGTGATTTTGTTTAATCTGTATACACTAATCAAAATATCTTCATATGCTATAGAAAAATATAATTTATTCTATTAATTTTTTGAGCACCTAGTAACACATGACACCAGATTTTCTAAGGAAAATTACTTATTAAGATTGTTATTTCTAGGTTAAGAATTTAAGTAAGTGTAACGGTTAGCAAAGGGCATTTCATAAGGGCGGGCATGTGTGCAGTGCATTTAATGACTTAACATATTATTATTAAGTAACGAGTATTTTAATATATATTTTTTAATTAATACTAGAACAATGAATGAAATTCGACAATAAATATTTATTTAAAAACCTTTCTATGATTTATGGTGATATGTAAATAAAAAAGTATTAACGAATGTAAATAAAGTATTAAATATATGTATATTTATGATTTATAGATATATTATCCCGTGAACTTACTGTTATCCCTTATCCTATCATGTTATCGTTACCAAACATACGTTTTATTTAGTGTACCTACTAAAAGGAGTAGGTATCTACTACATGTATTGATCTACAAATCTCTGCCCAAGAATTAGTATACATGTACTAGTAAGTAAATTCTATACAGATGGGCGTGTTCTGTCGCCATCCGCCCAGCGACGGTAGGCGGGACCGTTATAGCGTATCACTAACGGGATATGAAAACTTTACTGCAGAGAAGAACTACAGAATAGATTAAATTTTAATATTTTAATTTACTATGTTCTTTAAAAGAAACAGATAAATAAATGTTCAATTATATTTTTGGATAGATAACATTAAAAATGGTTTCAGAAAGTGAATTTTTAAAGGATGGATTACAGAAATTTTGAAAAAGCTGTATATATATATATATATATATATATTATATATATATATATATATATATATATATATATATATATATATATATATATATATATATAAAAGATTTTATTGTATTTATTTTTAAAAAAATGTTTAATTAAATGTAACGCTCTTATGAAGATTGTGTTGTTACACCATATATAATTTAACTACCTTTGTATCATATGCTCGATAAAAATTTTTAAATATTTTATATATTTATTCTTAATTCTTTATATTACAATGTATGATAATGTGCTTTAATATTTTATTTAAGGGAGTGATGTTATTTTTGATTTGATGATGTCATTTTATTAATACATATGTTATATAATTATAATTTAAGGTAATTAAAGGTTTTTGTGTAGCAAGTAGGCACTATTATTTTTTTTAAATAGTATGTAATATAAAATAATTTAATCAACTAAATTAATATAAGCTGAATGGGAAGTTTTTATATGTTGTATTCGAAAAATATTTTAAGTTTCTCTTAGTATTATTAACGTCTGTAGATAAAAGATTAGCTGGTACAGTTATTATCTTCCTTATCAACTTCCTTATAGATTACTGAAAAATATTTAAGTATTTGCTGATAATATATATACAAAAAAAAACTTAAAAAAAGTTCTTTACCTTGTATGATAAGTATGCAATTATGTAGAGACCTGCATGATTGCTCGTTATTGATGTAGAATACTTATCATAGGGATGTACAAGTTTAAGTATTTTTTTTTAAATTACTTATAATTAGAGTTAGACATCGGCATTCTCAATTAAACTACAGTAGGTAGGTAAGGTATTTATAAATATTTTGGAATATAGAGCAAAACAAATGGTGTTATTGCTTTGTTGGAATAAAATATTGCATGATTTTTTTATTGTTCAATATTACGTTGAAATCTATTATTTAGTATTATACTAATTATATTTATGCCTAGAGGTTATAATTAGTAATTACGTTTGATCATTCTTTAACTATCCATACCAACCATATTACGAAATATACGAGATTTATATTATTATTATTACTAAAATATATCTAATATGCATCTCATTATTTATATAAATACATATTACTTTTTAACATATTGTAAACTAAATATGGTATTAAATATTTTAGAATGAATTCACTTACGTAAATATATAAAAATATATATAACTTTTCAAAAGTGACACCAAAAGTCCAAAGCACGCTTA
>DWMZ01005282.1:0-11063 GCA_018249855.1 Eueides tales michaeli | reverse complement strand
AGCCGTATAATTTACTCCAGTCTGCAATTGAGAGTAGATTATTGTTCATAATATTAATTGAGTTTGACAAGTTATCCAAAGACGAATGAATGTAAATTTGGATATCGTCTGCATACATGTGGTAGGGTTCATAACTCCGTAGGTGAACTTTAATTTTATAGACTTTACTGATATAATTATATGATCTGAGTAGCAAATCACACCTATGTTACACAAAATCAGTGACAAAGAGATGAAAGATTTACTTCAAGCACAATCACAAATAATCACGAAGTTTCCGGAAAATAGTATTATTAGTGACCACTTTTTTGTTTTGCATAAGTATAATTTATAAAACAATTACTATATATTATAGATATTTACAAAATGATTTTAAGCAATACAGTATTATTCTTTATCCGATGAAATACGTTGTATGTTTTTACATAACTTTTTACAGTATATTAATGAAATATATTTTAGAAGATATTAGAGTTTTCAAATGCAGGAGAGTGTTCGTCACGTTCCACATCATGAGACTCGCGAAAGTCTACGAGTGTCCCAGTAGTGGTTAATATGTCCGTATGTATGTTAATATTATAAAAAGCTATAATTAAATAAGCTGCTGGTTTGGATTGACAAAGATCTTTTTGTGTTGAATTTATCGCGAAAGGCTGCATTACTTTATTTTAATAATTTCTCTCACTCTCTCACTGTTCCTGCGTCCAGAGTCAGCGAAATCTTACAAAATATTATATGTATGCCTGTTTTACAAAATATTATGCTATGGTGAATAACATCAAACTTTGTGTTATAAAACTAGAAGAGTGTAGATGTTTGTTATTATTATCAGACTCTGACAAAAAAATTGACTTTAATTGCTCACTTAATCGATTTTAAATATCTCGAAATTGGAAGGAATGCAGATAGAGACAGAGTGACTTCACTATAAGTAAGAGTAAGATTTGTACCCACAACCATCTTACAGACCCAGTCGTGCTTTAACTGCACTATAACAATGTTGATACAAAAGTATTTTGTTCTACAAAATCCTTTGTCTACGAGCATTATGATTTACCGAAATGTAACATTATCTCACATGTATGGTCTCACATGATAAGCTGCTTCTGTTGCTGTCATAATAGCGTTCTCTTATTGTATGGAAAATTTCAATGAAAATATTTCAATATTATTTGTTTTTGTTTAAAATGTGCTATTGTAAAGCTTATTTTAAATAAAATTTTCATATATAATTTCAAAGATATTAGTCATTTACAAGGTAAAACGTCACTTTTTTTAACCTTTGCACAGTGGTTAACTTAGTCTATCCCGCATTGTATTTAATTACTCGCTAGCCCTACTATGGAGTTTTTAGTAGTAATTTAAATAAAAACACTTACTTAGCCTCACGCTATATCCCTAGCGGGATAGGCGGAGGGAATGGAGCGCCAAACGCTACGGTCTCGGTATACCTCTTTCGCCTCGTCCACTGTCATTAACCTGCTCATTCACGCCCTCCGGGGGGTCCTTTTTAAGTGATCTTCCTCCAGTATCGTGGATACTGTGTTTTCGAAGGTCAACCAAGGTCTCCCCCTCCCTCTTAAATAAAAATATTTTTGAAATATTCATAGAAATTTCCGTCGGTTATGTGTGACCAATTGATGCAAGACATTTGTTTTTAAAATCTAAATATAATAGTACAACATACAACACATATAATAGTACATAACAGTGATTTCATAATTGTAAAAAGTAATTATTACAATAACATAAACATATAAATATTCAAACAAGTTTATTAGTTTTACTTTTTTAAAACTATTTAATAAAGCTTGATTTACTTTGATTACTTTATGAACAATGAAATTTATTATTTCTAAATACGAGTATGTATAAAATTTGGGTCAGTAATTAAATATCCGGACAGTTAAGTCAATACGCGTTATAAACATATAATATATTCTGGGACCATTTCAATAATGTTAAAGCTTAGTTTACAAGAGAGAACAGTTTCTATTTATTTGAAAATCCATGTTCAGTAGTAGCGTACATTATTATTTAGTGTCAAAGGTTTAGTAGAACAACAAAAAAAAACTACAATTTCCAAATTATAGGCACATTTACTCACAATATTAAAGAATTAGTAAAAGCTGGAAAAAGTCTATCTAAGCGTGGTGCAAGGGCATCAGCGTACGACTCTAAACGTCATAATTTGTAAGTTCGATTCTCACTCAAAGAAATAAAATATTTAATATCAAAAATATTTCATTTCCTCGCCTAGTAACGAGGCAAAGCGTAGCGGTGAGATCTGCCATTAAACTCCCGATGTCTTAAATTCGGCGGAAATCGGGGCACAAAAGTATCTTAAAAAGAACGGACTGACTTGAAACTAGGTTACAAAGTCCTCTCTTCCTACCCTATTATATGCGGGATACAGCGTGAAAATTAAAAAAACCACCCCTGAGATATGACTGTACAATTTAAAATTGGTTGAGATAAAATTGACTAATGTATAAACAAACAAAAAACAAAAAACATGTAGTCATATAAAAAAAACATACAGTCAAATAATTAACATAGTCAAATTTTCGCTCGCATATTTTTTAAGCTATTAGTTTTTTTCCCTTAAGAACTTTCCAGGAATTCTTTTGTATCGCTCCCTTGCTTGCTTTTGATTAAGGAAAGATTCGTACTTAATTTCAGATTTGAATGTCTCGTAGATTCGACGTAGACTGTAAGTATCGAAGTAAAAGTTTTATAATATTGTAGGTAGAAAACTGAGTCCTGTCGTGGCACAGCGGCACAAGCGTGTGACTGTAACCGACAGGTTGTGGGTTCGATCCTCATTTGAGGAAATAAAATATTTAATATTTTCAATTAAAATATTTAATGTGTCAATTCTTCGAATTTCGCCATTCAACACGCAATGCCTTAAATTCGGCGAAAAGTGGGGATCGATAGTGGAACAGAGTGTCTTAACACTAGGTCCTCAAGTTCCCTCTGCCTACCCTGCCATGTGCGGGATACAGCGTGAAGCTGAGAGGAAACCGAGAGTCGTACATTTTTTATCTACAGTATTATAAAACTGTCGCCTGTCGTCTGACTGTCGGCTCTACAGGGTTACTACGAGTACTGCTAAGGTTACTAATGTAAGTTTTATGTAGGTATATATAAATTGTATCTTATTTTTATTTTATTTAAATCCTTTATTTCACACAATATAAAATATCCAGGTACAAAATGCCGGACTCAACGCTAAAACGCATTTTTTGCCGACCTTGTCATGTGGGAAACAAATCTATAGGCGTGTAAAAAAAAAGAGTAATTTTAAATTAGATAGATATATATATATATATATATATATATATATATATATATATATATATATATATATATATATATATATATATATTGTGAATAAAATAAACAAAAAATATATGTACATATTTTTTACTCATTTTATTCACAGCTAATACATGCGTTACAATGTATACATTTTCACATACACATATACATACATCTACATACAAACATATATACCTATGTAAAATGCCTATATTACCTGACGCTTAAAATACTTCCGAGCATGGGCTCTTCTAATAGTCAGGTAAGTCGTATCAGAGCCTGACAGCAAATGTATAAAAATAAAAGCGGATTTTTTAAATCGGAATGGTGTAAACGCGACAAGTTGTAAATTCAATCCCCACTCGATATCGTGAAAAATGTAGTATTTTCATTTGGTTGCTCTCGCAAGGCAAAGCGCGACGCTGAGTTTCACCGTTTAATAAGCAATGCTACGAATGTGGCGGCAAGTGGTAAACGGGATTGTATTATTGGGATAGAAGTGTGATAGCACTAAGATAGCACTATACTGCCATCTGCCCAAAAAAATTTTCGTTAAAGTAACAAAAGTTAAAATACTCGTACATGTAATAATATCTTTGATTTTCACGATTGTTACACATTTTAAATGAAACACTTTTAACCGGATTAATCGCGTATATTGATTTTTACACCTTTTTGGAAACCCGACCTTTCGAACACTTTACAGTAGTCCGTGGTCACGGGTAGACCCTACTCCGGGGTAACCTCTACTTCCAAAAATGTAAAAATCAATATACGTAATTAATCCGGTTAAAAGTGTTTCATTTAAAATACTCGTACATGTTTTTCTTTACCTGTATCACGATTTATAGTACCAGTAACGAACAGAACTTCTAATATTAAATAATAAGTAATTAGTAGGTCATCAACACTACATAAAAAAATCTTTACAATATTCGCCCACAGAAGCTACAACATATGCAAGTCATTGAAACAATTACACATTGATTACAATTCATCTAATGAATCGTAATACGCTTCACTATACACAATTGATTCCATTCAATGAGACGTGAACACTACAATGATGATTTGACTGTAGATCAATGCAATGTGCTATAATGTAATATTCTCCCTTTACTAACTAACGAACATTGACAATGAACAAATAAAATAGTAGAATTTCTTGAAATTCTAATGTGAATGGGGTAAAACCTAAATGTTCTAACTACGGCAACGGTTGATAACGTGTCTTTCTTTATCTTTAAAAAATAATTTGTATATATACTTATAAAAACTAACTCAAAAAATCTGTTTGTATATTTATGCACACTAATCTCAGAAACAACTTAATGATTTAAATGCAGTTTTCATAATTGAGTTTTGTGAATATTTAATGTTTATTTTAACTATATCGGTTTACAAATAAAAACACTTCAAACTAACATATGAAAAAAATGTTACGTAATAATAATTTCAAAACAAAATTTTAATATGAATTTTTCCGATGAAAAGATAATTATATTATAATGTTTTCCGATGAAAGGATAAGTGATACAAGGCTGAGACAAGCGTACGGGTCACATAGTGGAGAGTGATCACTGCCGCCCGCGGTCCCGTGTAATACCAGAGGAGCTACAGATCATAAGAAAACATTAATGAAAAGAAACATTAAAGCATTAATGAATTGAATTATCATCACATAATTATCAGTACCGGTTAAGTCTTGTTTGGTGTGTTTTTTTTGGTAAGTAATGTTTGTACGGAAATTATACATATTTACCAAGTTAAGCAAGGTTTTGTTGCATTATGACAGCCTGAATCCCCATCGGAGCTAATACGACTTAGTAAATTACGGCAAAGTTGACCTTATTGTAATGACGTTTTATAATACCATTGTATTCCATGGGTACATCGGCCTAGAAACAAAACACGAAAAAAACGTCAGTTCTTTAAAATATCCTTTTTTCCGTGTTTGCGGCATTGAAAAATTTTGCTATAAAATATTTCGATAACTTAACATTTGCACAAATTACACAATAATTAAAAGTGACGATGAATTATGATTTTTCGTACATGCATCTGTCTATTTTGTTTATCTATAAAGATAGTTCTTTGATGAACTAAGAACAATAATAAAGATAATAATCGTTGTTAACATAGATTTAACTTATCTATGCTAGATACTTTGGGAAATATTTCTTAATCCAACATCTCTATAAATGTGACAACTTCTACTGAAAATCGTCCCATCACCGCATAGTCCCTTGAGTGAAATTTAATCCCACAGCCATCACTTTCTGTCAGAGTCGTCTTAACTATGCCAATGTACGAAACTATTATATATAAAACTATTATATATAAAATTTTCGATTGTTACTTAAATGTAATGTAATCTAAAAATTTCTAGTTTTTTATGGAAAATATAAAAAAAGATCATGAAGATCAATCTAGATTATCTAGGTTATAACATTTTTTTAATAAATAGCTATTTAATATTGATATTACCACAGGACATTATGAAACGTTCTTATATAGAAGGTATATATGAATTGTTGAACATCACAAAATAAACTAAGACATCACAAAATAAATGTAAGAAACAGAATTTTTACCAAATAACAAATATATTTATGAGTATTCATTGGTACCCAAGGATCTTGTATAAATTAGTGGTAATGGATACGTATAAAAGAAAAAAAATCCTATCAAAAGTTTATGTTATCTAAATGTAAATTAATAAAATTCTAATGCAGGTGTTAATAAGATCCATTGTTAATTAGAATTTGTAATATCGTGCCAAATGTCCTTTGGGCAGATATATAAGATTATTGATTGAAATATGGCAATTTAAATGTCTTAAATTTATAGAGAAATAGAGACCATCCTGGCATAGAGGGGCAGTTTTTTACTTTAAACGTAATTTAAACGTGATTGTTTTTTTATCGACACTTAAGGAAGAAAAGGTTCTCTTTGTTTTTCTCACTATGCCGGTTGATGACTGCTTTATTAAAAAGTTAATACGTAGCTTACAAGGAGCAAAGTAATTCTTGCATAAGTGTTTACTTTAAAATTATGTTGTCTAAGTAAATACTTTAATAATATTATTAGTAGAAAACATACTAATGTTTTTAAATGATATCACAACAGTGTGTAGTCGTTAATATACCTACAAACATATATACATATAAAAAAATATTTATAAGCACATTAAAAGGCACTAAGTCATTTAACATCATGTTGTACTTTAGTCAAATATCAATAACGATATTTGTAGTATTTATATGACTGATGCGTTAAGAACTACAAAATATAGGAAACCTAAATATGATGGAAATTAAAACTTATACCGTAAATAAAAATACTAAAACAAATAATAAAAAAATAGGTTATGTGTGACCTCAAGTGGCTCAATTTTCAACTGTAAATACGAAGGTTGTTGTATTTTGTTGGTTGGTGTTGATGTTTATTTTGATCTGGGCTACGCTCTAGGACAACGTATAAATATTTTTTTTTCCTTTTATAGCAAGACTAGTAATATCTCTAAGATATTTCCTTTTGCTATATGGAACAAGACGTGAAATTTAAGAAGAAAAAACTACAACAAAAATACGTTTATATCTTCAAAAAGAATAAGATAAATGATAAAAAAATACCAATGAATATGTTAAACAAAATAACAAACACAAATTGTATTCACGACGACAATAGGTGCTATTGATAGAGTGAGGGTACGATTTACGGTTACTGTGTAAATAAAAAAGCCTCTTAATTCCATTATCCATTATGAGTATACTAGACGAATATTGAAGAATTTTCTTAGAAAGAATTCTCTTGCTTCACTGAAAAAAAAGAACAACAGAATGAGAACTTATTGTAATGATGAGTATATTTTGACATTGCCTAAATAAAGAAATTTTCATTTTCATTTCTCCATTTATTTGAAGCTTTTTCCTTTTGGCTTATAACTTTGGTGCAAAGAGATTTTCGGAATTCTGCATGTCTGCAATCCAGAATTGCTTGTAAACAATTAAAATTTAACTTATTAAAACTAGTTCTTCTCTTTAAAACTAAAATGTAATAACTACCCAAACATGAAAACATTATATATATATATATATAATTTATACTATTATGATAGATTTCAACACTTGTATAATCAAAAATGTGCCAACACTCTCAAAAACGTCATCGAAAGCTCAAACCTACGCTTGCTTCTTTCTAGCGCTACGCACTTTTTCCCACATTGCTCTCCCTCACTCCTTGACCTGATTATTGTGTCGTCTCTAGATCACGTAAATTTTTACGGCTAGTTCCCTACGGAAGTCTTTTCCTATCAAGTTCTCATCTATCTTAATTTAAGCCTGCTGTTGTGATGCGGCATAATTTTAAGGACTTTGATGACAATAAATTTCTACTTCATCTAAAGTAAAGCGATGAGTGTCTTCACCGCATCGACAGCTTAATTTAATTTTATTTAGAAAATATTTAATTTAATTTTGTTACAAATTTTTGATATTTATATATTTTTGATACCTGTTAAATCACAAACCTGCCTGCAATATGGCTGTCCCAAGAAATAAGGGCATTAATGGTGAGACGAAACAACGATTGTGGAAGAATATGGTAGTTCCTTAACGTCATGGGCATCGGACGTCAAATAAAAAACACGGACATTAACATTGATCTTGGTAGTCTATACAGGCATTTTGTTTCTAAATGTAAATGGAACCACTCCGAGCCGGCAGATCAACTGGTTTAACTTCTGGGGATATAAATCAACAAATTGGTACAAAAACTGATCATTTCTCTTACGGTTCTTTTTTCACAACAATACTTTAGTGATTTTAGAG
The DNA here is from genome assembly GCA_018249855.1 of Eueides tales michaeli. Taxonomy (NCBI): domain Eukaryota; kingdom Metazoa; phylum Arthropoda; class Insecta; order Lepidoptera; family Nymphalidae; genus Eueides; species Eueides tales. The sequence goes on along the minus strand of DWMZ01005282.1, from coordinate 2,907 downwards.
CATAGCACTACGTTTCGGCAGACCAACTTATTTCGCATATGAAGGTGCTATACTTTGATTAGGTACCAAAACTGAAGGCTTCCGTGATCGTTTTTTTTTCGCAACAGTAAAGCCTGGTTCAAGCTCCATAACTCGAGTTCGCAACTACTGATAGCAGGCATACTAAGTTCGTTCACGTGAGGAGACTGTCCTACAACCCAAAAACGTCGATATGACCGTATCCCTAATCGTTATGAAACCTGTACCTGCGTCCAGAGTTAGCGGACTCTTAGAATGTGTTATGTGGTAGTGTGGTGTATAACACCATACTTTGCCCGATAAAAATATGAAAGCGATTAAAACATATTAGATTCAACTAAGTAACACAAGCGTGATTCTATTACCACTTGGAGGTAAGATTTATTTTCATTTTTTCACTCGGACGAAATAATATTCGGCGTTGATTCCTCAAAATATTACATTTCAAATGTCTCGAAATTGGTAGGAATGCAGACAGAGAAAAGGTAACTTCACTTTATGTTTTTTTCTACTAACATGTATATATGTATATGCCTTATAAAGGGTGAAAAGAAGATTCGTTCACACAACCGCCTTATATACTAAGTCACGCTTTAAATGCACTATAACAACATTGATACAAAAATATTTTGTTCTACAAAATCCTTTGTCTACGAGCATTATGATTTACCGAAATATTACAACATCTCACATGTATAGTCTCACACGATAACCTGCTTCTATTGTTGGCATAATTGCGTTCTCTTGTTTTATGGAAAACTTCAATGAAAATATTTCAATTTATTTGTATTTGTTGAAAATATCGTATTGTAAAGCTTATTTTAAATAAAAAAGATCATATATAATTTCAAAGATAGTAGTCATTTACATGGTTAATCGTAACTTATTTTTTCTACCATTGCACAGTGGTTAACTAAATCTATCTCACATTGTATTTAATTACTCGCTTGCAGGATTCTTAATAGTAATTAAAAATATATATTTTTGCATTATTCATAGAAATTTCCGTCGGTTATATGTGAGCAATTGATGCAAGTCATCTGTTGTTAACTTAAAATCTAAATATAATAGTACAAAACCGTGTGATTTCGGCTTAAAATAGGATCACCCTGGTACCGATGGTGTCATAAGAGGCGACTAAAGTACGAGTGGAAGAGTCACGTTGTCAGCAATGGCAACACTCATGGGCAGACTCGATGTAGTTGTTACCACCCCCGACATTTAAAATCGGAGTTAAATAGTGGCTTTGGCCACTGCGCTTCGCATTGGGTAATGCCGGGCCCCGGTGCCTACCTTACAGATCGGTAACGCTCCTGTAGCTCCTTTGGTGCTATACGAGGCCGTGGGCGGCGGTGATAACTTACCATCAGGTGACCCGCACGCTCGTTTGCCGTTTCATTTCCATTAAAAAAAAAACAAAGATGACAAAGATTCCATAATTATAAGAGGTAATTAATACAATAACACGAAAAATATAAATAAACAAGCTTTTTAGTTTTACTTTTCTTAAACGGTTTAGTAAAGCTTGATTTACTTGGATTACTTTCTAAACAATGAAATTTATTATTTCTAAATACGAACGAGTATGTATGAAATTTGGGTCAGTAATTAAATTTTCAGTCAGTTGAGTCAATACGCGATATAAACATATAATAAATTCTGGGTCCTTTTGAATAATGTATAATTTACAGGTGAAAACAGTTTCTATTTATTTAAGAATCCTTTAAATGGTCAATAGTAGCGTTCATTACTATTTAGTCTCAAAGGTTTAGTAGAGTAACTTACAATTTTTTTTGTTGAAGTAACAAAATTTAAAGTACTCGCATGTGTTTTTAGTACCAGTAAAGAACAAAACTTCTAATATTAAATAAAAAAATAATCAGTAGGTCAACACTACATAAAAAAAATCTTTACTATATTCGCCCGCAGAAGCTACAACATATGCAAATCATTGAACCAATTACACATTGATTACAATTCATCTCATGAATCGTAATACGCTTCACTATACACAATTGATTCCATTCAATGAGACGTGAACACTACAATGATGATTTGACTGTAGATCAGTGCAATGAATATTATATCATCACATGATATAATATTCTCCCTTTACTAACTAACTGACATTGACAATGCGCAAATAAAATACTGTACGTAGGATTTCTTGAAATTCTAAAGTAAATGGGGAAAAAACTAAAATTTTCTTGCTCGAAATGTCTAACTAGATGGCAACGGTTGACAACGTGTCTTTCTTTATCTTCAAAAAAGATTTTGTGTGTATATATGCTAATATAAACTAATTCATTAAAGTAATAGAACCAAAAAATAATGTTCTTTTCAATTTTTATTTGTTTGTGTATTTATGTGGACTAATCTCAGAAACAACTTAATGATTTAAATGTAATAAAATGTTTATATTAATAAAACATTGTGTCACTTCAAGCCAACATATGAAAAAACTAGCTGTTACCCGCGACTTCGTCCACGTTCACTATTTTGGTCATAGTGACTTACACATAAAAGATAGATAGATATATATACTGTTGCGGACTTTTATTTAGAACTATTTAAGATCCTACAGTAATCTACCTATAATTATCTTTGTGTAACTCCAACGATAAATAAAGTTTTTTTTAAATCGGTTTTCCCATCTTCGAATAATCTGAGGAACATACGTATTAAGAACCTCCTCCTTTTTTGAAGTCGGTTAATAAAATGAGATGATAGTCAGATACAGATCTCCCAATTGCGTTATTATACGAAAAAACCGCATCTGTGCCTGTGCGTGGGCGTGGGATTGGGCGTGGGCGTGGAATTGGGCGTGGGCGTGGACGTGGGTGTGGGAGTGGGCGTGGGAGTGGTCGTGGGAGTAGGCGTGGGCGTGGG
>DWMZ01005281.1:0-11065 GCA_018249855.1 Eueides tales michaeli | reverse complement strand
ATCTTGCTTCATAAATCTTTTTTATTAAATGAAAAGAGGCCTATCATGGCGCAGGGCCACAAGCGTGTGACTGTAAACGACAAAGTGTGAGTTCGATCCTCATTAGAAGAAATAAAATATTGAGTATATTCTAATTAAATATTTAATGTTTCTTTTCTTTGCACTGGTAACAAGGCAAAGCGCGGCATTGAATTTCATTCACTCAACACGCATTGCCTCAAATTTGGTGGAGGGAAGTGGGGAAAAGAACGGAGTGTCTTAACACTGGGTCCCCAAGTCCCCTTTGACTACCCTACCATGAGCGGGATACAGCGTGAAGCTGAAAAAAAAGATAAATGGAAATTTTGGCAATATGACAGTATCTTTAAATGCGATATGAAATAAAGTTAGTCTAGACTACAATCAAACAAACAAACGCCGTTAACCTTAAAATTATCAAATAAACATCTCAATACATATACAACACAAATAAAAGCCCGTAAAAGTTTGAAAAATAATACATATTATAGAATAAAAACACAATTTTCTTTGTATCTTCACGTTTATAGCGTGAAATAACTGGAGATGTGTGGAATGGGTGGTTGGTAAGTATTGAGTGATATTCTATTAGCTGTGGAGCTCGAATGGCTCGTTTGACCTTACTGGAGCGTGGAACAGTACTTTGCAAATGATTTCACTATTGATTTGAGATCGTACTCAGGATTTATTCACTTTTGACGTTTTTTATGTGTGTTTTTTTTAATTTGTAGAAACTTTTTAGGGATCTTAGTGTATTGACTGTAACCGACAGGTTATGGGTTCGATTACCACTCGATGGAATGAAATATTTAATGTTTTAAATTTAAATATTTAATGTTTTCATTTCTTCGCTCTGGTAACAAGGCAAAAATCGACGTTGAGTTCCGCCACTCAACACGCAATGCCTCAACTTCGGCGGAAAGTGGGGAATGGAAGTGGAACGGAGTGTCTTATCACTAGGTTCCCAAGTTCCCACTGCCTACCCTGCCATGTGCGGGATACAGCGTGAAGCTGAGTAGGGATCTTAGTGTTAAAACCCATTCAACAACGAAGAAAGTGAAAACATTAGGTATGTAATTCTTTTCTCCGAGTGAAAATTGAAACCATAAATGTCAAAATAGAAGAACAAAAAGATAAATACGCGAAAATTCTAAAAAAAACAAGTATTTCGACTTTCGCTTTCACTCGGAGAAATTAATTACTTAATATTTTCACTTTCTCCGCTTTGATTATACATATGAGTGTGTACAGAAAAAAAAATACAAAAAATATATGGCTGCAGAGGAAAAAAAGAAAAAAGTATATTAAACAATAATAAAAACAGAGACAGGTTGTGAATTCGACCTCGAGTCGAGAAAACGAAATACTTAAATATTTAATGTTTTTTTTGCGGCGTTAAGCTCCACCTCTCTACACGTAATGCCTTAAAATCGGTGGAAAATGGGGAAAGGAACGGAGTGTCTTAACACTAGGTTCCCGAGCCTGATCTGCCTACCCTGCTCTGTGCAGTTTAGGTTCCCAGGTTCCCTCTGCCTATGAGATACAGCGTGAAGCTGATTAAATAAAACGCTTTTAGAAAAACTCGACAGTGTGACGACACACTACAAAGTTGGCACATAGTATATCGTTGAGAACATCGCATAGAGACCACACGCAGTTCTTTATACGATGCTCTAGATGGATCGCGGACATTTATTTTACGGTCTTGAAAAATATATAATTTATAATCTATATATAACCTTCATACAAGTATATGGTCCGGCAAAACCACGTACGCTAAATATTTTTACTATTTTTAAAGTGTTATTCCACACTTAGGAAAGAAAAATACTAAATTTAAAAACGTATAAAAATTTGAACAAAGCAGGATTTGAACTTGCGCCTCTTGGAATCCGTCCAAGTGCTCTGACCACTAAGCCATTCGTTCTCACCAAGCTCCGTCGAAATTTTTGTACGCTTGTTACAACTTATTTATGTTGTTAGCACGTACGCTAAGCTTCATAGATTCTTGTTTTTTACTTCACTCTATATCTTGTAGACAGAAATCTGTCTTCTGTGTAGGCAGAAGTGTTATGACACTACGTTACTCACATTCCATAGTCGTTAATTTTTAAGATAGATATAGAATTCAATGCTACAATACAATTCAATTCAATGCTTAGTTGCCAGAGAAAATGGAAATGAAATTAATTTATTGCGGGACTGAGAATCAAGTCACGGCATCTTTATTTTTTGGTTATATTTTTATTATTTCTCCTGTTTACTTGTTCTTTCACCTATTTATTCTACTTCTTGAAGTTTACATATTGTTTAGTTGAAACTAAAACCAGTTTGAATGTTAGGGTTCCATATCTCAAAAGAAAAAAAACGGAAACTTTATAGAATATTATTGAGTCGTCCGTCTACTTAAGATCATTTATTTCGAGAAGAATCGCGTGAAGGTGAAAGCTTATACGAAATATTTAAGTATATCTCACAAAAGAATTAGCTTCTTTTTTTTCTTCTTTTTTTAGCTTCACACTGTATCCCGCACAAGGCAGGGTAGGCAAAGGGAACCCGGGAACCTAGTGTTAAGACACTCCGTTCCACTTCCGTTACCCACTTTCCGCCGAATTTGAGGCATTGCGTGTTGAGTGGCGGAACTCAACTCTGCGCTTTGCTTTATTACCAGAGCGAAGAAATGAAACATTTAATATTTAAATTGAAAATATTAAATATTTCATTTCCTCGAGTGGGGATCGAATCCAGAACCTGTCGGTTTCAGTCACACGCTTGTGCCCCAGATCCACGACAGGCCTCGAAATTAGCTTAAATCATTCCTGCATCATTTTTGTTGCATTTTGTATGACAACCGACGCATACTCATAACCTTACGTAATACACTTGTAAAATTTGGTGCGTTATGAAATTCAAGGAGACGGACTTAAACTTGACTGGTCTTTTATTCATTATGGGCGTTGCCTTCATGAGAAATCCAACATTTCTGCGGTAAAAAACCATACGTCATCATACTATTGTGTATCAAAGGTATTATTAAAACATCTTTTAATACAATGCTTTGATAAAAATGAAAATATTATTTAATTTCCTCGAGCGGGTATCGAACCCAAAACCTGTCGCGTTTTCAGTCTCACGCTTGTACCACCAATTATTAATAGAGTGTTAAATAAAGATTGAGAGAAAAGAGTTAAAATGAACTTGTTAAGTACTAGAGAGCGGAGCGAAATAATTACAAAATAAACAAATCTTTTTACTATTTCTAAAGTGTTATTCAACACTTAGAAAAGAAAACGAGCGTAAAAGTATTTCGACGTAGCTTGGTGAGAACGAATAGCTTAGTTGGTCAGAGCGCTTGGACGGTTTCCAAGAGGCGCGGGTTCAAATCCTGCTTCGTTCATATTTTTATACGTTTTTAAATTTAGTATTAAACAACTTTTTTTTGGTGGAAATTTAAATCTCTTAAAAGGAGTCCGCTCAGAGCCACCCAAGTGTTTCTCGCTCATTTCTATTTCGCAGGGAAACGTTTGAAATGAAAGCTAACATCTAAAAAAATGTTCTTATTTCTTAAGCTCTTTCTTTCCTTCAGTTTCACGCTGTATTCCGCATATGGCAGGGGTAAGCTTTGGAACCTAGTGTCTAAGCATTCCGTTTCCATTAAGAAACTTCTCTACCCTAAATTTAGGCACACACACGTAGGCACAGGACACGCAATCACGTTGAGTGGCGGAACTCAACGCCGCGCTTTACCTTGTTAAGCTTTTTCTTATAAATTAATATTGCTTAGACACAAACATATAACCATATAATATTCCAATAAAAAGCACAATTAAAAAGCTAGCAAGCAAATTGGCCAATAAGCCTTAATTGAGATATTGAGTTGAATGCGTTGAGATCTGAATCTCGCTTATATCGTTACGCTTGAGTACAATCGGTGTTAATGAAATTAACTTTAAAGCTTCCCAGTTAGCTTTTATATATTCACTTTTTTTATATAAAATTGTCGAGACATGTCGTGGCGTAGCGGCACAAGCGTGTGGCTGTAACCGACAGGTTCTGGGTTTGATACCCAGTCGAGTAAATTAAATATTTAATATTTTCAATTTAAATATTTAATGTTTCATTTCTTCGCTCTGGTAATAAGGCAAAGCGCGGAGTTGAGTTCCGTCACTCAACACGCAAAGCCTCAAATTCGGCGGAAAGTGGGGAACGGAAGTGGAACAGAGTGTCTTAACACTAGGTTCCCTCAGCCTACCCTGCCTTGTGCAGGATAGAGCATGAAGCTAAAAAAAAATAATAAAAAATATATATAAGAAAAATGTTTACAATTCGACACAAAATAAATGTTATATTTTCTCAACTATTGCATTTTATTATTAAAAAAAGGCTGTAATTATATAGTGAAGTATTAAATTGATACCATACTGGCAGTGTATCGGTTGTAAAACACTGCGGTCTTTTGTTCAATTTTCACTGAGGAAATGATTATTTTTGATTTCCTTGCTATAGTTGCAAGGTAAAACACAGCGTTGACCTCCGCCACTCAATATGTAATGATTAGAAGGGGTGAATCGTTGAGAACTTAGGTTACTCCTTATCACTTAACACTAACTTACCAGAGCCAACCTTGCTATAAGCGAGATGTAGCATGAAACTATATAAAAATATACAAAACTCATTTTTAACATATTATCGAAACTTATAAAAGAAAAATACTGTTTTAAAAGACATATAAAAATTTAATCGTATCGGATTAGCTCCTGCGCATTTGCCGGTCCCAAATCCCGCTACATAAAAATTTTTATATGGTAAAAATACTGTCCAATAATAACTTTTCTTTCCACCAGTACATCGAATGGGCGGCGCTCCCCGATGCGTATCTCAGATTACGTATCGATACAAAGAAGCAAATTAGCTGTTCACGATTTATGCATTTGACAGAGTACCTGCCCGCCGTATTAAATTGCGCACATGTTGTTGCAAATGTCGCTTACCCAAATGAATATGTAAGGACAGATTAACTGCAGCTGAATTTGATAAGGACTACTGTCAAATAATTAACGTATTTTTATTTTACGCGTATATGAATTTAGAATTTGTATATATATAGGCAGAGAGTGGTCTGACGACATTCGTAAGAACGCCGGAAGACACTGGATCCTGGTCCTCTGCTTTCTTCAGAAAGCCGAGGACCAACGTGGCGCACTCTAGGGGAGGCCTATGTCCAGCAGCGAACCGTCATAGGCTGATGATGATGGTGATGATGATAGGCAGAGAGAACTTCCGAACCTAGATTAAAAATATTCCGTGCCCGTGAGGACCTTTTTGTTCAAAAATTTTGATCATAGGAACTAGATTATAATGTGACTCTAAATGTGAATGGAACTTCGTCTGTAAAAACGATAGTTGTGGCTTAAAATTTCATGGGGAAATTTTCTTTTGCTTATTTTGATAATCTAAAAATGGCACGGAACGGAAACGGAGTATCTTAAAATAAAATAAAAAATAAGATAAAAGGAATCTTTCCTTTAAAAAAAAAGACACTGGAAGATCTCTCTTCTTTTGCCCTCATATTAAATGTGGCTGCCAAAGTTTTACTTAGTTATTCATTCAAATGGTTCTTAAATTTTATTCTTCTCAATTAATACTCCAATACCTTTAATTTCTATATTTTTTATAAATATTCAGAAATAATCTAAATAATAAAAAAGAAAAATATATATATTTAAATAGCTTTTTATTTTATCAGTATTAAGTATCATAACTTCTAGGAAACATCAACACAAATTTAAAAGCCAGTCAGAAAACTGTACAGAAATATTAATATACACGTTATTACCTAAACAGCATAAGTAAGAACTGGCCACAAATTTATAATTCCCATTTAATTTGCAGTAACTTAGTATCAACGAGCTATCAAGGCAACTTATTGCGATCGTGTTGAAATATCGTTTAATCTGTGTAATGGTGGGTCACGCTCCAATTCATTAGCAACATTAGCGATCTACTTACGGTAGGTTGGTAGCTAGAAGGAAGGTAGGCAGGTAGGTAGGGAAGTAGGTAGGCAGGGAAGTAGGTAGGTAGGGAAGTAGGTATGTAGGGAAGTAGGTAGGTAGGGAATTAGGTAGATAGGGAAGTATGTAGGTAGGGAAGTAGGTAGGTAGGGAATTAGGTAGATAGGGAATTATGTAGGTAGGGAAGTAGGTAAGTAGGGAAATAGGTAGGTAGGGAAGTAGGTAGGTAGGGAAGTGTGTAGGTAGAGAAGTACGTAAAACTGAATATTAAGACATTCCACATCCTAGTTGCGTCGCCCAATTTTCAAGACAACGTAATGTCTGACAACTGGCAGGCTTTAACACCGTGTTTCGTATAGCAGAACGAGTAGTATAACTGTTTAGTGGACTTAATTAATTAAATTTTCTCTGAATGACGTCCGAATCCAATACTATAACGAGAAGCTATATCATTGCTCAAAAGCTATTCACAGAATGAAAGATACTTAAAGAAAAATAGCCAAATCACCGCAAGTTTTTTTTTTAAATACAGATCAATATCATTATCTTTAGTTTATCTCTCACAAGTACTTGCCGGTTACTGGAGTCTTAAAGTCGACGTTCATTTAATATGACAGTCGTTTAACAAGTCGAGTCGTTAGATAGTAGCGCTTTAACTTTTCACTAGTATGTACTGATTAAGACCGCTGTGCCTCAGTGGTTATTTGATTGTATGATCATCCTAGGTTCAATTCCAAGCTGGGGTTCAAAAATAATAAGGAAGGTGGAAACGTAGTATCTTAATAGCCTGCAATTTGATTTCAACTTTGCTAGTATTGAGATTATTTTCTACTATTAGAAAACGACAGTCAAAATTTCAAAGAAAATGAGAAACAAAGCACTGTATTTGATAGTCTTTTATACGATTTAGTTACAACTAAGACTATAATTTTATATTATACTAGTTAGCTTATCTATATTTCGTGTACGTAATTATAAAATACATAAATGGTATTGAAAATTTTCGAAATTTCACGAAATTACCCTTTAAATATCAGGTTAAGTATATGAAGACATTAATCAGAGGCTCATTAAGAGTTATATGTACCGTTATACAAGTCGTCCCCCGCAACTTTGCTTGGTCTTTGAGGGTTCCGGGAAGTTCTCTTAATACTTCCCTACATTCTCTAATTTACATACATTGTATTTAAGTGTATATACGTATAGGATATAAACCGTAAACATATTATATGTAAATTATATAATAATATTGTTTCAATTTTATCATATATTGTACTGTATATTTTCCTCATTTCAAATCCGTTTTCTCAAAAAGAATGTCTGTTAGAGATTGTTTGAAGCAATAAGGCCGCCCTTGCATGCCTTTTTTCTCATTTTTGTTTGTGTTTATCTTATTTATTGTTGTTATTCGTGTGCAATAATGACATAAGAAAAATACATGACAATTTATAATTTTCTAAGATCAGTAGTTTTGTTAGTGAGTTGTCTGTCAGTTACTAAGTAATTTTTATAAATTTGTCTATATGTACATGGTACATATTGTTGGTTTTATGTGTTTTTTAGCTTCACGCTGTATCCCGCACGAGGCAGGGCAGAGGGAACCCGGGAACCTAGTGTTAAGACACTCTGTTCCACTTCCGTTCCCCACTTTCCGCCGAATTTGGGGCATTGTGTGCTGAGTGGCGGAACTCAATGCCGCGCATTGCCTTATTACCATAGCGAAGAAATGAAAAAGAAAATATTTAAATTTAAAGTATTAAATGTTTCTTTTCCTCGACTGGGGATCGAACCCAGAATCTATCGGTTACAGTCACAAGTTTGTGCCGCTGCGCCACAACAGCCCTCATGTGTAGCTTTACTAAATCTATTAAAAAAAATGTCAGGAAAGAAATTAAAATGTATTAAGAAACTATGAGCTTTTATCCTCCTGATAATATTTAAACTTTTCTAGTTTTTTTTAGGATAAAAGGACGAAAATATATTTATATTCTCTATTTTTTGAGTAAAATCGATTGTTCCATTTTCTACTTTATTAACACGAATGGTATAATAATGTATGAGGAGAACGATAAAAAATGAATTTAGCAGGTTTACACTCTAAGCCGACGATATGTTTAATATTTGCAAACATTTTTTTTTAGTTATTTAGTTAAATTATCGACACCACATAAATAGTTCTTTAAAATCTCCTTATAAATAATTATACAGATATATTTTTGAATTTTACAATATTTCAAAACTTATAATAAAAAGAACTAGCTAAAATACTTGGCAAATACTAAATTTAAAAATATATAAAAATTTGAACGAAGCCAGTCTTGAACCCGCGCCTCATGGAAACCGTCCAAGCGCCCGGTATAGGGAATACTAATTCGTTCAAATTTTTATATGTTTTTAAGTTTAGTATTTTTCTCTCTTATATGTGGAATAACACTTTAAAAATATTAAAAATAACTTGGCAAATATCTACATCAAAATCTGCTGAAAAATCGAACCTGCTACTCTCGCCTCACTAAGCAACAAAAACCATTGGTAGTCTGAAACAATTCTTAGAATAACTGTACAAATCAATCGCGTTAAAGGGCGAAGTAATGACAAGCGTTGACAGATAGACATTTAAAATACTTCGATGATGTACGGAGCTTCTGACAGTGTCAATGTACTTAATATAGGTTATATTTTTATGCCATAAAGATTTATATACTTTTTAAAAATATTATAATATATAACATTACATATTTCTGTTTCCTAATGTCCACCGAATTCTGAAGTCCATACGTGTTGAGAGTGCGGAACTCAACGCCGCGTTTTGAAAACGGAGGAATTGATATTTTTTTAGCTTCACGCTGTATCCCACCTAAGGCAGGGTAGGCAGAGGGAACCCGGTAACCTAGAGACACTCCGTTCCACTTCCATTCCCCACTTTCCGCCGAATTTAAGCCATTGCGGGTTGAGTGGCGGAACTCAACGCCGCGCTTTTGCCTTATTATCTATTATATAATTGATAATATTAAATATTTCACAACCTTTCGCGTTTAAAGTCGCACGCTTGTGCTCCTGCGCCACGACAAGCCCCACTAAAAATATTACAAAAAAAATTCGTTGTATGCTTTATTCTGTGTCTAGCGGGATAGGCAAAAGGATTGTTCTACAGTTAAGGCATGTCGTGTCCAAATTTTTGCTCTTATTTAAAGGTATGACATGTTGAGTGCCAGAACGCAGCGCATTGTCTATATAACTGTGGTGGTTGCATTCTCTGTACCACTGCCTTCAATAGTGACCAGATATGTCTACAACTTAAGAGTTCCTTGTACTATGATAAGAAATATAGCAAAAAATCTTATTGATAAGGAACTCAGTTATACTAATAATATTTGGTGAATAAATATTTTCTCTGAAGAGAATTTTAATATAAGATCATGGCGTGCCGTCACAATTTCAGTTCATTTGTTGAAGATTTCGTATTTGCAAGTAATCTTTAGGTAACTAATGTATATTTCAAAATTATTAGGATCTGACAGTAAGCTCGAAGGTTGTAAGTTCTATTCTCAATTGAAGAAATGAATTAATTTCATGTCCCTGCACTCGTAAGAAGACAAAACGGCGTTGGGTGTCACCACTCAACACGCATAATTTCAAATAGAATAGTAGAAATCGGAGTGTCTTAACACTAAATTCTCCGTACACCCCCGCATTCTTTTGAAAAAAAAAAACATAAACCAAACAAAGAAATGAATACTCATAAAACGAAAAATGGAAACTATAGTAAATAAAATAGAAGTTAACATGACAGTGTATTAGGTATATACGCTGCGCACGCGCCGACCACCGGGGACGATTGATACAAAAACAAATTCGCCGGCGACCACACAGCTCAGTTTAAAAATGTATAAGCCGTTTATAAATGAAACCGTGTTATAGAATTTTGCAGAGCACTTTTTTAGACTTAAATAACTCTTAAGAATATGAATTATTAAAGATTATACGATAAAGTAAAATATTGGTTAATTTTACACGCGACAGGTTGTTGGTTTGATCCCCACTCGAGGGTATGGAATATTTAATATTTTTTATTAAATAGTGAGGCCTGTCGTGGCACAGCGGCCAAGCGTATGGCTGTAACCGAGAGGTTCTGGGTTCGATTACCAGTTGAGGAAATGAAATATTTAATATTTTCAATTTAAATAATTATTGTTTCGTTTCTTTGTTCTGGTAATAAGGCAAAGCACGGCGTTGAGTTCCGCCACTCAACACGCAATGCCTCAAATTCGGCGGAAAGTGGCGAACGGATGTGGAACGGAGTGTCTTAACACTAGGTTCCCGGGTTCCCTCTGCCTACCCTGCCTTGTGCGGGATACAGCGTGAAGCTAAAAAAAAATATTTACATTTCTACGCTCTGGTTACAAGGCAAAGCGCGGTTTTCCGCCACACAATACGCAATGCCTTATTCAGCGGAAAGTAGGGATAGTACGGAAGTGTCTTTAATGTAATAGAGTATTAACATTTAGTTCCCAAATTCTCTTTGCCTACCTTGTCAGGAGCGGGGTACAGCGTGAAGCTGAAAAAAAATGTAAGGCCTTCGTAGTACAAAGGCAAAACACCTGATTTTCGAAAATACAGTGAAAAGTATTTTTGTTAAATACTCAGACCTCTTTGCCAAAATTTTCCCCTTAGTAATATTCGAACCAACACCCATCAAATCGACGGTCATACGGTCAGACCATCTGGTAATTGGTTTTATTCATACTTCAGACAACCAAAACCGCGATACACCAACCAAACAAGCCTATTAGCATTGTTGATAATATACACACAAATTTTATAGTCTCATTCTATGAAAGCCTTAACGACTATTTTCATACAGTTAATAATTTTAATAATAGCTATCGTAAAACGATCGTAAATAATGAAGAAATTATTACCGCTTATAAAGAAAGTCAAAATAGGCATTGACAATGAAACAATGTCAAGCGATCTATTAAGTTGTTTTGAACAAGAGAAATGCGTCTCTACAAATATATATGTAGAGCTCTTAA
>DWMZ01005280.1:0-11067 GCA_018249855.1 Eueides tales michaeli | reverse complement strand
AAAAAAAAGGGGGGGGGGGGGGGGGGGGGGTAGGGTTTCTTTACATTACGGTTTCCCTGCGGAAAGAAAGTTTATAAGAAATATATGGTTGAATGCATCGAATTACTGCACAAAAGACTAGGGAAAAACGGCAAATAAAGAAGATTGATGAAGAAAGTGGAATACAACGAGTTACACGCGATCACATCGATGTGTGAGATTTCACATGTCATTTTTAAGTTAATTAAAAAAGGCACATAAAGTACACCATTTATTCACTTTTTTCCCCCGGGTGGGTTAGATTCCTACTTAAGGGAATGTAAATGTGTATATAATATTTTCATTTCCTTCTCGCCATCATAACAAGGCAAGTTGCAGCTTGGGTATCGCAAATCATCACGCAGAACCACAACAAGGTGGACAGTAGGAGCAGAAGGGTCTTGTCACACAGTGTACTCTCTTTTCGTTTAGCGTTTAACATTCTGGTTTTATAGTCTAGATATATTGAGATAAATATTTTTTTTTAGTTTCACGTGCATATAGTATAGTTTTCAAGATATTTAGAGAATTGCGTGGTGGAACTCAACGCCTCCACAATAACAACAAATTTAGTCTGTATGTGTGAGTACCTATAACCGTTCCGTTTTAAAAATAATACATCGTCATCATTAATCATTCGATTAATAAGCCTATAATAGCAATTTACTTGTAAACATAAGTAATCTCTGAAAGTGAGTCTCCTGATTCACCCCACACAGGTTTAGCAATTTTCAATATTGTTCTATAACGCTTCATTTAATCTTTTTAAATTACAGTGGCTGATGTAATCATGACGCAATCATAATATATAAGAATATTAACTCTAAACAGTGATTTTATTTAAGTAAGTGTTAAACATAATATTAATACTACAGATAGGTTTTAAGACCTGACATAGACCAGACGAACATGCCACTGTAAACCCGACAGGTTTTGAATTCGATTCCTTATCTATGAAATGAAATATGAATTAAATTTTCATTTTTTTGTTCTGGTTGTAAGACAAAGCACAGAGATGAGTTCCACCACTCAACATGCAATGCCTTAAATATGCCGGAATGTTGGAATAGAAACGTCTTAACAATAGGTTCCCAAGATACCTTTCATCTGCTGGATACAGCGTTAAACTAAGAAATGCAGTGCAATATTGCTTTCTCTTATTTACAAGTAAGTGAGGGTCGTAGGGAAGGTTGTGGAATTTATTATTGCAGACGTTTCATTCAATTGTCGTTCCAATATTTGATAAAAGAAATAGCGTCGTTGAATATTTTTAATAAAATCATAATCAAATGAAAACAAAATTTTATTACTTCATATCAGCTCTACACGATCGTAGGTCACGCGCAGGATACAAGCCGGAGGAAGACCATCTGCTCTAGCTACAACCCTGACGCTGACCACGATCTTCAGTTATGAGGGGAAAATATTGAATACAGCTTCTTAAATAAGGAATATACGCATTTAATACATGTAACGTCCTTTTATTTACGTATACAATAATATAAGTTTGCTATATACTTATATTCTAACTTTATATTTTTCTTAAAGTAGAATGCTACCCAGATAGTGTACCTTAAATAGTTAACATTGGTTACTGAGAGGGAAAATATTTTAGGAAATAAGTAACAAGGAAGTCGTCGAACACAGAGCAAATCTGTCCATTTACAATATAACAATAAGAAATGCTTTTGTTCAATGACCGTAAATTAAGTCTTTTTTCCTGTGACCGACTATGTTCTCATTTTATATAAATGTTAGTTGCTTATTTGGTTAACGCGCTAATCTCAAGAACTATTTATTCAAATAAAAATTCATTTCATTCATTCATTGATTCATTAATTGACTCAATATTTTCATGCGGGCTATATGCGGTATACAGTGCGAAGAAAAATAATCTATAAACACAGTTTTGCAAAGTTTTTTGTAATACGAGGTCAATACGTACCTCGAAAGACGATAATAACTTTTTAATTATTATGTAATGTCTGTATAAAGCACATATTTACGTAATGAAATCTCTCTTTGAAATAAGTCTTTAATTTTGAATTACGTTATCTATAACAAATTCATTTGTGACGAATGTCGAGAAATTAATTAATATTGGACTTGTCGAAAGATATGACCTATTTGTTAAATTTGT
The DNA here is from genome assembly GCA_018249855.1 of Eueides tales michaeli. NCBI lineage: Eukaryota > Metazoa > Arthropoda > Insecta > Lepidoptera > Nymphalidae > Eueides > Eueides tales. Next base: position 8,909 of record DWMZ01005280.1, on the reverse strand, counting down.
TAATTATTTATATTCATATTGAGGCCGTCGTTGTACAAGAGCATAGCATCTGGCTGGTATGTGAGTTTGATTTCCAGAAATAAAAAAATATTTTATCATATTTTTTTCGTATTCTCGCGAAGACTGGCGTGTTAAGGATCCTGTGGTAAGTGGGAAAAGGAAATGTTTTAATAGAAACGAAATGTCTTAACCCTAACATACCACGCCGACCCTGCTATGTGCGCGATACAGTGAGAAGCAAAAAAAATATTTTATTCTCCCAAATGGGAATTGAACACACATTAGTTGCTTTTACAGTCACGCGCTAATGCATTTGTTCTACTATGATTTTATTTATTTCACTATTCATAAAATCATAAATGAAAAATACTTAACAATTAAAGCATAGCACATTACATGAACACCACAAATAGTTTTAATGTCCAAATAATTCTCTATTAAACATCCTCGTAACGCCAGGATACTTGAAGCTTGGAACACAATTATCCGCCCCATTGATAGCCCTCACCCGCCCCGCCTTATTATTTCAAGTATCCCTTCTCTAAATTTTCATTTAGAGATGGGACACTTGAAAAACTATCATTGCAGGATACTGAATGACTGACAACTTACAGTCATAGCTACGCGTCGTGAAATTTTAGGGTGTGTACTTTGGCAACCCTAAACAGTATTCCTCGATATACCTACGGAGACGCGACGCTTCAGCGGGAGACTGTGTGATTATCAACGATGGCTAAGAATTTGATCCGTATATGGGGTTCATTATAATTAAATTAATCTTATTTTGTCTCTGTGACATTACGAAGATTAGCCATTTCAGGTTGCAAGTGAACAACGACGCTTAGCACACTGATAAAGCGTGAAACTATTTGGTACAGTTTATTTTTGTTGAGTTAAATTTGTATTTATGTGAGAAGTATGAAATAACCCACAATTTACTTAAGCAAAGCACGGAGATAAGTTCCTCTACCTGACTTACAAATTATTTTGTTATATTTATTTAGTACATATTTAGTATATATACAATATTATCATGTCGTGGCGCAGGAGCAGGAGCGTTTGAATGTAAAAGTGACAATGGCGCGACAAGTTGGGTTCGATCTCCACAAGAAAATATGAAATATTTAATACTTTAATTTCTTCGCAAGGTAAAACGAGATCACACACACAGAGCGTCTCAACACCTAGTTCGCAAGTTCCCTCTGTCTACCCTTCCAAGTACAGGATATATAAAATTCTAAAGTGAATTCTCTAATTTTAAAAGAAGAATTCTGAATCAGAGTTTCTACAGCACTAACATCACTTACAAGCGTCCTTTGCGAATTGAATTCAAGTATCCTATTTTACTCCGACGTTTGACATATGAGAACACTTTAATCACAAATGTCGTAACAGAAATATATGGGAAAACTGTGTATAAAGAAGAAACGTTACCTATTATAAAACGTATATTCAGTAATATTTAATGTTTACTGCTCTGCGTTGAAAGTAGAGAACGGAGTATTTTAACACTAGTTTCCCAGGTACCCTGCCATATGTAGAATACAGTATCTCGAGATTTCTGCGAAGTTAAAACAAAAAAACACAGAAAAATATGTGTTTCATATCCTTCAATGGTTTTCATAGCGTAGGAGTATATATATCTTCATACTATACACTCGGTAGATACTTGGAGTAGCTTTGACCATAGCAGTAGTGAGTTACGACTACTAACGTGATGCAGTAAAACTTAGAGCCTTCTGTAATAAATTAACTATTAATCACAAAAGGATCTTTTATTTCATAGCTTCATATTATGAAGTATTAGAGTACAAATAGACTAATTAATGATTAATAATAAATTAATTTAAAAAAAAACCTCGACACAATTGACCACCGTATGGTAACTAGTTTTCGAAAAAAAAAGCCACATCGAAGACGGTCCATACAGACACATAGACAGTCACACAGGCAGACAGACCGCCAGGTCCAATTTATAACACCACTATTGCATCGGGAGTTAATAAATAAATATAATATGAGAAACATTAATAGCTTCCACTACACGAATATTTTTTTCATTATAGAAGCACTTTTCACGTAGATTGATATAAATAACTTGTTGGTAATAAAAGGAAGGCTCTGTGGAAGTAATTAAGTGGACTGGCGAGCTTCATCTCGTACAATATTATAATTAATATCATACTATATGAGACTAATTCGTAGCGAAAGATAATTATTTACGACCTTCAATGTCAATGAGACAAATTTAATTAATAATCTCGATCGGGACAGGTTCTGGGTTCGATTCCCATTTGAGGGAAGGAAACATTTAATTTTTAATTTCTTCGCTCTGGTAATAATGGATAAGCCCGTTGTAGTCCTCTACTCTATAAGCAATGCCTATAAGCAGGCGGGAATGGAAGTGTCTTATTTGGAACGACGTTTCTTAACGCTCCCTTCGCGTTCGAGTCGTGGTATTTAGCACTACGTTTTGTTTGACTATAGCACAAAAATATTATTCTATTTTTACTAAACATATTTTTATTAACTTATAACAAATATTTGAGTCTTGCTGCGGCGATACAACATTCGACTATAATCGCGGCGTTCAGATGATTATTGTTTATTAGAAAACAAATAAAAGCAATTGTGGGTTTAATTCCCATTCGGAGAATGAATGATTGTTCATTAATTTAAATTGTACCTGCATAGTTGACGAATACATATAATGTTAACGTTCACGTAGAAAATATATTATTTACAAGAGAAGCTTGCATCAGTGACTATGCCTTTCAACCGTTTATAATTTCCGAAAATATATGTGTGTAGTATATAGCTCCTTCCATTGCCCACTCTCATTGTACTCCGTCTGCTAAGGGTCTTACGGTCTTGGTGGTCTGTGTATTATTTTAATATCAGTATAATATATATTATACAATATTCTTTTGTTAAATCATAGTAATATCTCTAGTTACGTTACTTGGAATATTTTTTTAAAAGAATTAAAAATATAAATGTTAAAATTCAGGCTTCGACTTTAAATTTTGTAACTGTCAGTCAATCTTTATGAATCTTTTTATATAACCTAATTTTTTGTAGAGTTTAAATTTTCTTGTGAAATCGTGAATTATGTTAAATAAATTAAGGGTGTAGTGGATCTCTGTCATAGACTGTAGACGCGTTGGTTGCTGATTTATATTTCAAAATAATTTCATATTTTCACTGCTTGGGAACAATGAGTCACACGCGATCACACCTCGACATGTGAGATTTCACATCAACAGCTGTAATTCATAATATAAAAATAGGAGCCCGTCGTGGCATAGAGGGTACATCCCTTATACATTATTATTCCCTCAAGTGGGTTCGATTTCCACTTGAGGGAATGCAAATATTAATGGAAATATGTATGTATATAACATTTTCAATTCGTCGCCATGGTAACAAGGCGAGGTGCGGCGTTGAGTTCCGCCGATTTTCACGCATTATCTGAATTCATCAGAAAGTAGGAAAGAAAGTGTCTTGTTATACTCTTAGTTTTGCAATAACCGTTTGAGTTTATAGTTTAGATTCACACGCATATAGCTATGCTATGATATTTTGAGAGTTGGGTGGTGTAACTCAACGCCGCCACAATAACAACAAATTCAGTCTATTTCTGACTACTTACAACCGTCGTGTATAAAAAAATGATAACGTCATTACGTTTAGTAAGCCTAATAGCAATTAATCAATCTCCAGAATCACCCGACCCGGGTTTAGCTAATTTTAATATTATTCTATAACGCTTCATTTATTCTTCTAAAATAACAGCAGGGGCTGATGTAATCACGGCGTAGTCATAATGTTAATTCTAAATAATGATTTTAGTAAAGAGACAGGTTTTGAGACCTGTCGTGGCACAGAGGCACAAGCATACTACTCTAAACCCAAAAGGTTATGAGTTCGATTCCTTCTGGAGGAAATGGAGTATTTAATATTTTTATTAAATATTTCAAATCCTCAAGAGGCATATTTTTTTAACTCATCACAGTCAACACGCAATGTATTAAATTCGCCAGAAAGTTGGGAACGAAACGGAGCGCTTAAAACTAAATTCCCAAGATCCCTCTGCGTTCCCCATTTCATGTGGAGATTACCGTGTAAAGTTAAAAAAATGCAGTGTATTATTGCTTTCGCTTATATTGAGTAAGTAAGAAAGGTTACGGAATTAATTAATACAACAAAAAAGCTCGAGAACGAAATTGTAGTCTTTTCAGTAAATTTTCGTTACAATATTTTATAAAAAGAAATGGCGTCGTTGAATATTTTCCATAATATTATAATCAATTGAAAATATTTTATAAAAATTGTACGTACAATTTTTTGCCATTTATATTCTCAATTTACAAGTAAATATTTTTTTAACGAAAAAAATATGTAAATGAAACAAATTCCAGAGGTCAGTCGTGACTCAGGTGTACAAACGACTGTGAACGCGACATTTTGTGGGTTCGATACCCCAAAAAAATCTTATTAAATAATGAATCTCTTTTATAACTGTAATTTAAAAAACAGATACTTGTGTGTTTTATGGCTCTTAAAATTACGTAATAACGTTTTAGTATAAGAGTGTGTGTGAGTGCACCAATTTCATATAATCTTTAGTTGAAATTGAGTTATAACATCCGGTAACGATGATTGTTTTCCTTTCTTTAATATTAAAAAAAACAAAGAGTATATACGTTTCGCCCTGTCTTAGAAATATGTAATAATCTTGAGGTCTATCTATTTATAATCAACACACGTAATTGTCTACAGAGCAGGGATATGAATAGGAAGTGGTTTTCCGAGTGTGTATCAAAGTCACTACTATAACATTTACGTTCAGAAGGTAGCCTAATACGATACGAGAGGCTTATTAGAATACATGTTACACTTATACCCACGAGGTTGTCTGTAAATATACCAATAATGTGTCTCTCGCAGTCTAAACTGAAGGGGATCATCTAACGTAACATATATCAAATAAATAATTAAATAACTTTGTTAAAGTGTAACAAACCGACAGACACATTACATACACTCTTTAAATTATATAAATTAATGAAAAGTCAACGTCGCTTAATTAACATACATTAGTGTTCTTTTTCGTAGCTTCACGCTGTATCCCGCATATAACATATAGGTGGACAGAGGGAACTAAGCGTTAAGTTAAGCAATTGCGTGTTCCACCACTATTATTTTTTTCTTAATCATACCCATTTTGTACAATCGGTAACTTTATATAACAATCAGGATTTATTTTATCTATGTATAATTATATATAAAGGTCAGTCAAAGTTTTACTTGAGCCCGATGGCCATAATCAAGTGTGCGAACCAAAGCGTCTTAACATGAGGTTTCCATGTTCTCTCTGCATACCCTGCATGCATATATTTTGTACACATGCATGTGTGCGTGATACAAAATAAAGCTTAAAAAAACACAAATATTACTTTTCACCTGCCATCTTATATAAAAGGATGACTGACCTATTTACAAAGGTACGCTTTCGATGTTGAAACTCGCGGAATCTGTTCTTAAATAAATAATATTTCCTGCAACAACATTACTTTTTGTGATTCAACACAATAAGAAACATGGATAAACATCCTTTTAATAAAGATACGCTTACATTTTTTTCTTTTTTTTTTATAGCAGGGTAGATATGCCGTTTCTATTAAGACAATTCCGTTCTCTACTTTTCGCTGGACCTAAAAGCATTGTTGCCACACGCTTGTGCCTCTGTACCACGACAGGCCTCCATATCTCTATTTGGTATGATTATTAAATTCTATCATTTAAACCCAATCGACATTTCTGCATACAGATAACGATATACAGACTTTAATGTATAAGATAATGTACATGAATACACATATATACATACGTGAGACAGAACAATATTATTTTACTTATAATATTTGTCATTTAGCTCCAGTAAAGGAATACAGCTATTTCTATGCGTGGTGAGTGCTTCGACAGCTTGCGCCAAGCGAGTGTGAGAGAGCCCCGTACTGAGATGAGTTTGAGAGAGCCCCGAACTGAGATGAAAGTAAACTTCATGTAAAAAGCTTTATTGTGTTAAACTGCGAGCTTTATGTGACTTCCTTTGACTTCCTTTGATTTGTCGTTTCTATTAAATGAATGGAGCGCTCATTTATCAATAATTATAAATCAATATTTAATTACAGTTTGTGTCGAGGGCTTCTGAAGCCCGGAGGAAGAAAACAGATTATACGTTTTCACATCTAATCTTTCAATAAAGATTAAATTACAATATTGAAATTTACAAATCTCACCGGAAGGTCCCAAGAGGTTTGTAAATAGTTGACTGTACTTGATGGTTGTGAGTTCAATCTGGTTAAATATAAGCGACGTTATTGAGATACAAAACATGCAACGATTTAAAATAGGATACAAAATACTCTATGTAAGTGTGGGATGTCACTTCAAACAATTATATTATCAAAACGTTTAATAAACAGTATTTTCTCTTGCCAAATTGTTATTCTAAGATACGTAGATAGATGAAAAATTCCAGAGTTTCTTACTATAAATATGACAATTGTGAGTTCGATTTTTACTCGAATAGGGAATAAATTATATTTATGAGCCGGGAAACAATTATTGACTTTATTATGGAATGGACAACATATTTCAATGTATTTATTTAATGTTTCTTAGCTTCACACTGTATCCCGCACGTGGTAGTGTAAGCAGACAGAACTTAGGCTCGTAGTGTTGCGACACTCTGACTCTTAATAAGCTTTAACTCGTTACCGGAATTACCTTCGTAGAATCATGTGTCAAGGGTAAACGACGGTGTTGAGTTTCGTCACTCAACAAAAGTTGTCTATAAGTAAATATGACGAAATCGTTAGTTACAGTTTAAATAGTAAAAATACTTACATTCATTATCTGTTTAAAGAAAGTGTATCTTGAAAATTAGCGGTATTATTACATGTCATATAGTAAAGATTATAGAGTTCGTGTACAACAACTAAGCTCTCGAGAATCACCTAAGATATATTTTCCAAACTTGTAAACGCCAGTTTTAAGTTCTAAAATGTCATTACTAAGAATGTTTCTCTTAATATTCAGATACTCAATTTTTTTTCTTATAATAGCTTCACGCTGTGTCCTGCATGTAGCAGGTTCGGCAAAGGAATCCTAATATTCAGACACTTTTAACTTGTGACAGAAGACATTGTGGCTGACACAGCCACAATGTGAATATTGTAAAACTTAACGCCGCGCTTTGTATTGACTGACATTTTTGTACATGTAAAAAGCTCAAAGCTCTACTTATAACAACTATTATTTATTCAAATTATATACAAATGAACGAATTGTTATAAACTAAACAATATTTAAAATAAACAATATATAGCTTTACGTTACAGCGTAGAAGTGTAGGCAGAAGGACCTAATAATCTAGTGTTACAATACTTCGTTCCCTTTAAGGCACTTCCTTTTCTTATTTTGATTTAAGTCAATATTCAATAATTGTACACCTATCATAAAACTCCACACAAGTCAAGTCTCTCTTTAGATGTCAGTAAAATATTTGTTGAAGTATCAATAACTATATACGATTGTCATTCACCGTGAAAGCGACGTGCTGTGGAGGGAATGCGTAAACAATCACTGGAGCCCGCCTCCAGCCCGACGCGAGACACAGGGATGTCGCCTGGCTCTTTGTAAGTATTTGGGGTAAGAATATGTAAAAATATAAAGTCACCTTCGACCCGATTTTCAAAATGATTGTTGCATACATTACATATATTTCCTTAAAAGTTCGATATCTTCTTACCTTACTCGGTTTTGGTTCCAATGATTTAGTTTTGTTTGAATCAATAGAATACAAGGATATACTTTTATTATTGTGTTTTTCGCAAAATTCTTTTTTACTGAGTAACTAACAGATAACATACTATTCAATACGAAGTTGCAGTTTTATTGTAAAAGTAATGTTATCAACCCTAGCATTTCTTTTCTTTTTTACTATATTGTTCATGCAGTGACGATAACAGTCATTTATCACTTTCCTAGCGGCAGTCACGTCTGCATGTCTAGCATCGAAACACTTAGATCATCCTCTGTCACAAACCAACGGGCTTCGATCAAAAGCACATTATGCTTAATATATATTTAAAAGAAAACTTCTTAACATACTAAAAACGAGGGCGTAGTGGCGGAGCGTGATAATATTTTATGGTTGACATTTTTTTAACGTATAACTTGTTTAAAAGAGAGTGCCTCTATAAATGAGACAGTATTGAATATTTTCGTTTCTTCGTGCGTAATACAGCGTGAAGCTTAAAGAGAGAGAGAGAGAGAGAGAGAGAGAGAGAGAGATATCGAAGTTACTTTCAGATCAATTAATTTTAACCCGAGTGAACACAGAACTCGGCATCCATACAGGACTTACATTCATATATATTAAAATTTTCTGTTATAAAGATTTTTTTTGAGTCTTCTCGTCAGTTTTGTGATATTTATACATCTTTTGTGATTTGATATCTTACTTAATTTGTACAGATTAATTACAAGTAACTGCCCACGCTAAGAGTTCAGTTTAGTCAGACTCCAACTCTAGCCCTCGTAATTTATTTAATATAAAATAACAGCAATTTATACTTATATTGTATAACTGAAGAGTTTGTTTGGATCTTAACAACTATTGAGATTTATTTGAATAGAAAAAATATATTTGTGTCCATTCACCGAGAAATGCTATACTAAACACAGGACGCTTTTATCTCTCGACAGGTGTCTGTAAAGTTTTCTACTCAAAAGAAATAATTCTTTATTTTTCATTTCGTCGCTCTGGTGACGAGGCATAGAGCAGCGTTGAGTTCTGTGGTTGTCAAAAATTGAGTGTTAATAAAGAAAACTAAGTT
>DWMZ01005279.1:0-11067 GCA_018249855.1 Eueides tales michaeli | reverse complement strand
GTTGACACACTCCGTTCTTCTCTTTTGCTTTTCTAAGCGCTGAGAATTCCCAGTAAGTAAAATTCAAGTATTTTTATTCAAAATAAAAAGTTACAAGCTTCGTATTTGAACGTCAAACAATTTAGCATCAGTTCACTAAAGTACTGGCTTATGTTGATGGCAGTGGATCGCTTCTCTGTTGGACACATTTCAGCTCAACTTATTACAAAAAAAAATCGAAAAAAGTAGGAAGAAGTAAAGAGAAAAGGATTCAAAAAATAATTATTATTATGACTAATTAATGTTAATAAGGTAACAAGGCAAAGCGCGGCGTTGAGATCCGCCACTCAACACGCAATGCCTCGAATTCGGTGGAAAGTGGAGAACGGAAGTGGAACGGAGTGTCTTAACATTAGGTTCCCGGGTTCCCTCTGCCTACCCTGCCTTGTGCGGGATACAGCGTGAAGCTAAATAAAAAGTAATAAATATTATTGTTATTTTAATAATATTTTATTTCGGTGTTTCCCAGAAAGTACTTTATTGATCTTTTAGTTGAGAATACCTCGTTTCTCCAATGTAGTACACATTAGAGAAACGAGGATATGTACATTTATTAAATAACTTGTTACTCATATAAAGAACAGTAGACTATATAAAGTATATGAAATATAGTGTACGAAAAAACAAAAAGCACCTACAAAACATAACAAAATCAAAAACCAAAGAACAAGATATCGCGTTATAAATAACGTAACTAAACGCCGCCTGTCTGTCACACAACATAATTCTCTACAATGAACAAAACAGACACAAATTCAAATTTCATTCATATGAAAGTAAATAATATATCCACAAAGAGGCATGACTGTAACAGTCCAATACGGGTTGAGTATTGTTAGAGCGTTATCGAGGTCAGTATTTAAAAATTCATGGGTCTTTTGTGCCCCCTTTGCGCTCTAAGAGAAGGCTTACAAGTTTGTTATCTATTCAGGCTCCACTGAACATTGCACAAGTTTGGTGGCACTGAACTGATATAATATATTAATGTACTGAAGATTTAATTTTGGGTTCACTTAATATATTTTTTTGAAAAAGTTTGGCCTGAAAATATATAAGAATATAATAAAAAAGTAAATATATCTAACTTTTTTATTTACTTCATTTGACCAGAGATACGATAAACCTAATGTATAACAGAATACGCGACAGTAGCGGGTTCTATTGAATTAAGAAACTTAATTTTTATTTCCTTGCTCTGGTAACAAAAATCCAATGTATCAAAAATTAGGGCGGAAAATGGGAAACGGAGTGTTTTATGTTTCCCATTGCCTTAAATATTATGTAATTGATGTAATTACTTATTTATATTAGGAATCACAATGTTACGTCTCCTCTGCTTACCTTGCTATTTGCAGGATACAGTGTGAACCTTAATATCACACTGTCCTTCTTAAATATTTACACATTATATAAAAAAAGTATATATCTTATTTAATATAATGGAAAAACACAACCCAGAAAACAAACAGTTCACCTCTTACATTACTTAGTTACCTCATTCAATTACGTCTTGTAAAAAAGTACGCAGTATACTCTCATTTTAACACAAGGCGACGCCTCCGGCTCCATTGTCTCGAAACGTATTAAAGTTTCTGAGATCTTAAAATTTGCTTCTTTACTCAGCATCTTTATCTCGGTGTCGTCCGCAGCATCCACGTAATGTTCGTGAACAAAATTTTAATATAAAATTAGGTTACTTCACGTCAGACTATATTCGTATTGCTTTGATATGTTAGAAGTATTGAAATTCTTATTGTTTCTTTATTTTAAATATATATTTTTAACTGAAAACGTGAAAACGTAAAGAAGAGTTAAAATATTTATTCAGAAAACGATGAAAACTTTTTTATAATTTCTCATGCGTCTTTTATCTAATACGTCTTCTATGTAAATTTTCTTAACTTAGTTTGGATTTACACTTTAAAAATAGTAAAAGGGGTGTGGAGTTTCACATCTGTTCCACCACTCTTGATGTGAGAACTGAATTGAGTATGTTTTTTTCATATTGAAAACCTTCACTGTATCAGGGCGGTTCTGAACTATGTTATATGAAAATAGAATCAGTAGCCACAAACCTATAAGCTGTTAGCCAAGATAAGGTAGTAAATTTAAGGTCAGGATTTTTTTTTAATTTAAATTTGTGTTTCATTGCTATCCGCTACTTAAACTTTACTTACAGCTAGTTATAATTAAGCTTTGCGCGTTGACATTTTACTATTAAGAATAATCTATGGGTAGAGAACATTTTTAAAGTCTATCTTGGACTTGGCTTGGATAAAATTCAAGTCTATCTTGGACTTGGCTTGGATAAAATTCAAGTCTATCTTGGACTTGGCTTGGATAAAATTTATTACTTAGCTTCACGCTGTATCCCGCACATGGCAGGGTAGGCAGAGAGAACTTGGGAACCTAGTGTTAAGACACTCCGTGCCACTTCCGTTCCCCACATTCCAACCGACTCAACACGCAATGCCTCAAGCATTGCGTGTTGAGTGGCGGAACTCAACGGCAAAAGGTTATTACCAGAGCGAAGAAATGAAACATTTAATATTTAAATTATAAATATTAAATATTTAAATTCCTCGAGTGGGGATCGAACCCACAACCTGTCGGTTACAGTCACACATATTTCTAATAAATTTTAGAGGCCTGTCGTGCCGCTGTGCAACGACAAGCCTCTTAAATTCATTAGAAATATTTTTTTCTATTGAAGCTGTACTTCATACTCTTATGCCAAATACATGACCCAAATGGGATACAGTATATAGCAAAATATGCCGACCTAAATGTCATGTTTATAAAGTTTTTGAGTGAATTTAATAAATTAATCTTAGAAATCTTAATATGGCAATATTCAAATGTTTTTGGCGCTCCGTGTTCCCTGGCAAGGCAAAAAATATATAAAAAAAATTAATGGAATTTTTAATTTTCTTTACTACAGTGAAATATAAATGCAAATTATTTTATATGAGGAAAAGGATAAATTTGATATGTGAAAAAGCAAACATTTGCAATTTAAAACCCATCTTATCCTACTAATATTATACACGTAAAAAATTTGTAACGATAAATGTTGGTTGCATCTGAACGAATTTAAATGAAATCGTAATAGAAACTTAACTTATACTCGTACATCAGAATAACACAATTTGCAATATTTTTTTAAAGCCGAGCTCACATATTAATTCAACAAATATTAATAATCATTTTATTAATCAACTTATTGTTATGAGAGTAATATAAATAATGAATATCTAATTTAATTATTGACTATGACTTTATTAAAATAAGTTAAAGCAGACGAAGCTGTGTCTGAGCTGCTGGGCCGTATTTAAATATGTTTGTAAAATATTTTTTTCCTGATCTAATTAGAAAATGCTGCCAACTAAATAACTCTAATTTCTATTCAATTAAAAAGTAGACACTAGACTAACGTAACCTTAAATGAACATAGAAAAAGAAACGGCACGCCACTTTTACTGGGCGATATATTAACAAAAAAAAGCTACAAAAAACATAACACTCTATTAGAAATTGGTACCGCGTCCGTGAAACCAGTAGGTAATAATACAGTAGGTAACATTTGATCTTGTCTGGGGCTAATAAGTCACGTGCGAGCTCATTCCGCATTCCGGGGTAACCTCGGTCTAATGAATATATACATTATGATGATCGCCTCGCACTTGCCAACGGCAAGTACAGAATAAAGATTTGTGTTTGAGGAGGGGATATTTAATTTTTTTACTCTCAACAAGCAAAATGAGGAGAGTAAGTGAGTGAGAGATCTGTCTGTCTGTGGCACTATAGCTCCTGCAATAAAGAGCCGATTTGATTGCGGGTCATCGCAGTAGTAGGTATTTAGGTATGTTTTATGAAAATCGCGGTATTACGTCGGTATAAATGGAGAGTGTCAACACTAAGGTCACTCTGCCTAGTCTCCTGACTTTGGTCTTTGTCCTAGTCTTTTATGTACCTGTAGTACCTAAATGAAATAAGTCGCGAGTTCTAACCTTAAACATGGAAGCCCATGTTATTAGAAATATAATAGTAAAAACACCACTTCACACACTTAAGGGGAACGCAAGCAAGAGAGCCTAGTGTTCAGTATCTATTCCCCCCACCCCCCAGAAGATATTTTTAACTTCACGCTGTATCCCGTACACGGCAGGGTAGGTAGAGGGATCTTGAGAACATAGTGTTAAGACACTCCGTTCCACTTCTGTTCCCCACTTCACCCCGAATTCGAGGCATTGCTTGTTAAATGGCGGAACTCAACACCGAGTTTTGCTTTGCAACTAGAAAAAGATAGAAGAAATTAAAATATTAAATATATCATGTCACTGAGTAGTAATCGAGCCTGCACCACGACAACCTCACTGTTTACTGGTGATTGTTTTTTTTCTTATGCAAACAAAAAAAAACCAAAGAAATAACAATATAATAATTCTCCCAAGACATCTACAGTTAGATACATCAAATGAGACATCCTAAAAGTAAAAGAACCTTAATCAAATTTATACTATTTTTAAAGTGTTATTCCACACTTAGGAAAGAAAAATACTAAATTTAAAAACGTGACAAATTTTGACCCGGATTTGAACCCGCGAATCTTGGAAACCGTCTAAGCGCTCTGACCACTAAACCATTCGAACGAATGCTTCGTTTAAATTTTTATACGTTTTTAAATTTAGTAAACTTATTAAAATTTAAAATTAACTAATGCTATTATAAAATGTAAAATATCAAATTAAATTTGGTGCTCCAACGGTTACGTATACCAATTACCATCCGGAAGTGGTCGTAAATTTGAATAATGCAACGTACTACGGACGCGTTACATGCGAATGGGGTTACAACCTTGGTATTATATTTCAATTATTATAGTGTATTATAGTATCTTCTTATAAAGATATAGTATAGCTTATACTACCACGGCCCTTATTTATTATTTATAATTATTGTTCTTTCTGAGGCCAGTCGTGGCACAGTGGCACAAGCGAGTGACTGTAAACGCGACAGGCTGTGAGTTCAATCCCTATTCTAGGAATAGGTAATATATTTTTTTTAACTTCACGCTATATCCCGCACAAGACAGAGTAGGCAGATGAAACTCGAGAATCAAGTGTTAAGACACTCCGTTCTACTTCCGTTCCCCACTTTCCGCCGAATTTGAGGCATTGCCGGAACTCAACGCCGCGCTTTATCATATTACCAGAGCGAAGATATAAAACATTAAATATTTAAATTGAAAATATTAAATGTTTCATTTCCTCGACTGGGGATCGAACCCAGAACCTGTCGGTTACAGCCACACGCTTATGCCTAATGTTACGCCACGGCAGGCCTCAAAGTAATATTTAATATTTAATATTTTCTCTATAACAAGTAATAAGATAAACAGCGCGTATTTAGTGCCGGTACTCGACACACAATGCCCCAATTAGGCGGCAAGTGGGGAATAGAACGGAGTGTCTTAACACCAATTCTCAATTTCCCTCTGCTTACCCTGCCATATGCAGGATGCTGCTCATTTTGCAGAGTAGACAGAAATTAGTGATTCATCACTCGAGAATAGAACTCGGTGCTTAACGCTACAATTTACCTATTTATTAGCAGAGAAATTTGATTCTATAAACATTCATACATCAAAATTTGCTATACTACAATGCATTTTTTCCAATATAATCATAAAATATACAACAAGTTATCATTTCATTAATATTTATCAAGGAAAATGTATATTGTATGTTTTCCACACTTACCAGTATTTTTTCTCAAGATGCAATTCAGATTCAATTCAGTTTTCTCGTTAAACCTAACCGCGTCTAGACGTCTCGGTTATTTCAAGTAAACTTTTCAATAAATTACCATTTTTTAAAATGCTTAAACACTCAATATTGAATTGTCCCTTGAATATTTATTTATATATCAAATTTCATAATACATACTCAATTATTTCAAAAATGTAATTCCTGCAGAAAGTAAAATCTATATATTTCTAAAATATAGGTACACAAATATTGTTAGTTTACGATCTTTTGCCAAGTTTCACATTTTAGGAATACATTTATATAAAAGTCTGTCTATTGTTGCGTTGTCTGTCGATTGTAGGTTCGATCCCTACTTGAGGAAATGAAATATTCAATATTTCCATTTCTTTGAACTGTTAACGAGGCAAGCGCGGCGTTAAGCTCTGCCACTCAATATGCAATGCCAAATTCGGTGAAAAGTCGGGAACAGATGTGTCTTAAATGGCCCACGGTCTACGTCCCAGCATGGCTGGGATACAACATACACGCTGAATAAAAATTATGATTAAAAATCTTATCTTGCACCGAAAGCGTAATTCTGTATCAAGTAATTAAGACTTCATGCCCAACATAATAAGCATCGAAGGCTACATGAAGGGCAATAACAAGCGATGGCACAATTAAAGTTTATAGTACATCGTCAACAGCGAGGCAATAAAAACATCTTTTATTCATAAATTGCCCGTAGTAACGTTTCAATCTGGGCTGTCGTTAAACCCATAAATAACTGAGTCGCTGCATTAATAATGGCACATTTGATAAACTGCTTATATTTCGTTTTGTTTTTTATGAACATTTATGTATATTTCATAATATATATTTTTATATAGCTTATATAATATTAATATATATTGCAATATTCAGTATCTGGCAGGGTAGGCAGAGGGAACTTGGGAACCTAGTGTCAAGATACTCCGTTCCATTTCCGTTCCCCACTTTCCATCAAATTAGAGGCATTGCGTATTGAGTGGTGGAACTCAACGCCGCGTTTTGCCTTGTTACCAGAGCGAAAAAATGAAAAAATTTAATATATTGATTGAAATATTTCATTTCCTCGACACACGCTTGTGCCACTGCGCCAGGAGAGGTCACAAATGTTAAATATTAATATTTTAATATACATAACGTTAAATATTAATATTTTAAGTATTCTCTTTACTATCTCCAACCTGCACTGATATTTCAGCAATTCTATTAAAAATTAATATACATTAAATGAAACACAATGCAAAAATAAATATTTTTATAAATGTATATAATGCTACTACAATGACATTAGTTATAGAATTCTATTTGGACATTTAGACGACTCGCACCAAACTTAAGATGACACCTGATTTGGTCAAAATAAAATATTGACGCATAGATAGATAAAAGGAATACGTTTAAATAAGAAGAAGAAATTAAAAATATAAATAAATAAATAACAAATTGAAAATTAAAAATTAACGTGAATATTTTAGGTATAGAGGTAGTATGCCAAGACCTTATCACTATTAGTGATCTCTTACAGGTAACGTTTAGAAAAAACAAAGTAGTATAGGAAATCTTGGTAGAGCATAAAATAATAAAAAAAAAAATTAATACTTACTGAGTAAAATAAATAAATAAAATAAGTAAAATACATACATATATAATACATATCATATTTATTGATGATATATAACATAAATATTCCATATACTACTTTTGTTGTGCCAAATAGTAACGCATACAAACTTTTGTAAATCAAACGCCGAAAAAATCATTATCTTTATGTGGGAATCGAACCTCAAAGCATTTTAAGTCATAAGCTGTCTCGTTAAAATAGGTTGACTTGTCTGTTTAATTTATTTCAAAAATGCCTCCATTGCGTGGTTAATTGCGGAACTTAACGCCGCGCTTTGCCTCGTTACTGCAGCAAATAAATATTTTATTACCTCGAATGGGGATCGAACTCACAATCAGTCGCATTTACAGTCGCACGCTTACGCCTCTACGCCACGACAGATCCTATAGCCTATAAATATTAAAGATAATTACAAAAACTATTAGAGTATACTCAAAAAAGTCCTTCATCTCGCTATTAATTAAACAGAGCAACAAAAAATAAAAGCACTTAAAATTAAGCTTTACTAAGTAAGATTCATGAATATTTTATAAAACATAAAAATACCTAAAAAAAAAACTATTTTTAAATTTAAATGTAAAATCCGTCTCAAAGACAATTTATGATAGCACATTTCATTTTAAAATTCCGAACACGCGATCTGGTGATATTGTAGAAAAGCTTTTTAATATTACTTTAGTATTATATCTGTAATTCGGGGAATTTCTGTTTTTGTATGTCTTAATTCGTTCAATATATTGAAATTATATAGAAAATTTTTTGAGTGTGTACATTTTTGCAATACACAACGGAACAGTTGTTGAATGTAAGCACGACGATTGTGGGTTCGATGCTCGATGCAAGAAATAAATTGCTTTAATAAATATATTATTACACAATTTTAACTACATGCTGTATCGCGCAGATGGCAACTTGACAAAGGGAATTTATGACCTAAAATATGTATTAAGACACTCCGTTCCCCACTTTCTGCAGAGAGAGTGTTGAGTAACGGATATCACTGTTACTCAACATTCTCTCGTTGCTTTGCCTTGTTAAAGAGCAAAGAAATGAAAATATTAAATATTTTATATCTTAAGTAGTGATCGGACCCACAAGCTGTCTCGCAAAGTTGTGCTTTTGTACGACAGGTTGTCAGCTCTATATTCATTACAAACGTTCAGTATATATAATACAGTAAAGATAAAACTGCTAAAAACGCCTGAAAATTCTAATAGGAACATTGTCCTTGGCAATTCTTAACTAACAATGTAAGCCTTACTTAGGGCTAAGTTAGCGTAATCAAATTTTCGGAACTCGTCGGAACCGCAACCAAGTTCCATTACAGAAAGTTAGTCCAAGTCGAGGCTCAGTAGACTCAGAAATATATATTAGCATTTACAGTCGGCAGTTCAAAAATAATTGATGATAAAAAATGATAAAATTGTTTTTAAAACATTATAAGTTAGTGCCGTTTTTTGGAAATCTAGATGGTTTCCAGTGTTCTGACCACTTATTAGGCTATTACAAGTATGGATCAGTTAGTAGCCAGAGAGCTTGGACAATTTCCAAAAAAGACGCCGGTTCAAAACTCGTTTATTTCATAATTATATATGTTTTCTATAGAAGCATATAAAATTTTATCAAGTCTTTAAATCATTATCATCAGTCATCTAACACGGTAAAATGCATAAAACAGATAATTTAAATTTACTAAGCAAATAATATTTTTTATTAATTCCAACTAAGAGCGCAAGCTCAACGACCTCACGAGAAGATACCCTTGTCATAAATAAATATATCTCATAAATAACAAAGAGATGGACGTGGCAACCTTTCTTACGAGTTACGCGAATATATATGTACTATTTCACACTACGCACAAAATCATGTGATACTTATTAAAGACGACGGACGTATCAAGTAGTGAGGACGGCCTACTTTATGATACAAATAGAATTTCTCATTGTCATCTTCGAATCGAAGCGAGCTTTGAAGTATTTCCTTCAACAAAGAGTTTTGCATTTTGTCCTTTTTACCCGAATATTTTAGCTTCACGCTGTATCCCGCACATGGCAGGGTAGGCTGAAGGAACTTGGGAACCTAGTGTTAAGACACTCCATTCCACTGCCGTTCTCCACTTTCCGCCCAATAAAATATATATATATATATATATATATATATATATATATATATATATATATATATATATATATATATATATATATATATCATTTCAATATTATGACAATATTCATTGTTTGTATAATTAATAAAGAGTGATAAATGAGTCTGTCGCTTTAATGACACTACGTGTTAAGTTACAGGCCTTAAGGTTACATTTTACTTTAACAACAAATATTTTTATTAAACGAAAAAACATGTATCAATCAATGAAAACATCAATAAAAAATAAAATATAACGATCAGCTTCTTAATTCTACATCTTTATCAAAAGCAAAAAAAAATCAATTTACATCTTGATCCAAATTCGTAAAGAATCACAACTTTTTTTTTCATATTATAGGCACTCACTACACGATATTCTTGATCACCTTTTCCTCCAGCTTGCACTCGATCAATCAATATCAATTTTCTACGTCAACAACTATTATACAAAAAAATCGCACAGAACAAAAAAGTATTTTATAGAATAGAGAGATAAAAAGTCTCTACTACTTCAACCTCAAACAATTTACCACCAGTTCACAAAAGTTAAGGGATCAGACCTGAGAAGAACCGGCGCAAGAAATACAGGAGGACATGTTTTTTTTTAACAATTAATTACAAGTATAAATACAAATAGACACTATTAATTAGTTACAATAATACCTTTGAAATAGACCTTAGCCAGTGTTTCATTCCTGGTGTGGCAACAACTAATATATTACTTTAGAAATACCATTATTTATAAAAGTCTGTGGCTTGTCGTGGTGTAGGGGCACAAGCATGTGACTTTAATCCGACAGGTTCTGAGTTCGATCGCCACTCGACGAAATGAAATATTTAATATTTTCAATTTAAATATTGAATGTTTTCTTTTCTTCGCATTGGTAACAAGCTAAAACACGCAGTTAAGTTCCGCGAATCCACACAAAATGCCCCAAATCCAGCGGAAAGTGGAGAACGGGATGGACAGCCTTAACACTAGGCCCCAAGATCCGTTTCCCTACACTAACATATGCGGGATGCAGCGCGAAGCTGAGTATAAAATAATAAATATATTAATGTTGGCACAGGAAACAAACAAGAAAATCAAGCTACAAATGTCGCTACATACAACATCCGGTCACTATACCCTGCGTTAGTCCATCAACATGCGTTATTATCCGATAATTCGTTATGTAACGAGGAACATTTCTATTAATTAACGCCGCACATGTAGTAGATGACGCACGACAAGCTCTTTTCTCATTAATTAAGTAAACCATTGCTGTGGTGGTCTAACATGCGTTGTAAGATCAGATTCAATGATAATTAACAATATACTGATTATGATTGGGAGAATTATAAAAAAGAAAAAAAATGCAAAATATATTTTTTTTAACTATACGCTGTGTCCCACACATGGCAGGCCTGAGAGAGGGTACTAGGGAACCTAGAACTGATATAATTCGTTCCGTTCCTCAT
>DWMZ01005278.1:0-11068 GCA_018249855.1 Eueides tales michaeli | reverse complement strand
AAAAAAAAATAAATATATATATATATATATATATATATATATATATATATATATATATATATATATATATATATATATATATATATATATATATATATATATATATATATATATATATATATATATAAAGCAAACTTTGATTGGATTCTGTTGTTGATTGAAAATTGTGACGAATTACTCCCTTTTCTGCTTTCGTTAATTTTAAGGACAGAGCATATTTAACAATACAACTACAATTATATTTTAGTAAAAAAAAATACATACGATTCAATTATTACAACGTAATAAATAGTAAAAGCGCGGTGTTAAACTCTGCAACTTAACCTAAAAAGTACTGAACTAAATAATAAATAGAAAAAATAATAAATAGAAAAAAGATAGTGGGATAAACCACACCTCATGGAGAGTGTCTTTTTGGGAACGGAGTGCTTAACACTGGATTTCCAATTTCCCTTCGCCTACTCTGCTATGTGCGGGATACAGCGTGAAGATAAAATTAAACTAGAACATATATAGTTAACCAACGTGTTCGAAGTCAATGACATTGGACTATAAATCGATATAAAAATTAAAAATTTCAACTGGTTTTCACGCGAAGGTCAGATATGTGGGTGCCGTTACAATCGATGAAAGTAACTTAAAATTTGTCAGTTTTTAACAATTATGTAAGTATGTAAGTCATTTTTTTTTCACTTTACGCTGTATTCCGTTCATGATAGGAGAGGCTTTTATTAGGAAACCTAGTGTCAAGACACTCCGTTCTGTTACCCAATTTCCGCCGAATTTGAGGCATTCACCTCCGCCACCCAGGCGGAGGTGAACGCCGCGCTTTGCATTGTTACCAGACAGAAGAAATGAAAACATTAAATATATATAATTGAAAATATTAAACATTTCATTTCCTCAAGTGCGGATCGAGCCCGCGACCTTTCGTTTACAGTCACACGCTTGTGCCGCTGCGCCACGACAGACCTCTTAATCTAAAGCATGAAAGTGTAATTAATAAAATAATATACATTTATTATAGTTTTTTTTATACTCTTACAAAAAAGCCTTAGCCTTACCTTAAGAAAAATGAGAACTACAAAAACCCTTTCATAATATTTTATTAATATTTTACAAGCCAATAACAAAAAAATAAATCTCAGAAGACACAGCCTTTACTACTTTGGCTGTAGGATCTTGAGTAAGATATTAGTTAAGATCTCTGTTATCTTTTAAATTATGCTCGAATTACTGTTTTTCATATTTTCAATTTAAATATTTAATGTTTTATTTGTTGAATTCCGCCATAAAACACGCAATGCCTCAACATTCGGCGGAGAGAGGGGAACGGACGTGGAACGGAGTGTCTTAGCACTAGGTCCCCGGGTTCCAACTGCGTATATATATATATATATATATATATATATATATATATATATATATATATATATATATATATATATATATATATATATATATATATATATATATATATATATATATGTATGTATGTATGTATGTATGTATATATAAACAAAAAGTATTTCCATTACATAATTACAACAACCAATGTTAACGGTGATAAATAAACTTGAACAATAAAAATTATAAATGTTAATTAAAAATGAACTTAATTTTGAATGTAATTACATACAATTTAAGTAAATTATTAGGTTATATTTCATGTTTTGTCAATTTGTAAGAAACAAATACCAATCGCATTTTTGTTCTGTGCGTGATCTGTGGATTTGTTTAGATAGGCAAAGGGAACTTGGGAAACTAGTGTTGATATATAATATTCATATATAATATTCAGTGCGTCAGTGTATGTTGAAAGTAGGTACTATAGAATATTTATTATATTCAAATTCAAATTCAAATATTTTTATTCAAAATAAGAAGTTACAAGCTTCGTTTTTTGAACGTCAAACAATTTACCACCAGTTCACTAAAGTTACTGCCTCAGACCTGAGAAGAACCGGCGAAAGAAACTCAGCGGGACATGTCTCTTTTTTTTTAACCAAAAATTTTTACATCATGTTGTTATTATTGACAATAATACATTTGAAATAGCCTGGAGCGATGTATTTTTTCTAAATATGGTCTGAACGAAAATTCTCCTCACGACATTTTTTTTTAACTGAACGAGGTGAATCCGTCTGTTATAACGTTGTTATTTAGACTCTCTTACTCTTACTCTTACTCTTTCTCTATGTAGCTTTTTATATAAATATATTAGACTATCGGCTCTCCCGCGGCTTCACCCGCTTGAATTGCACATTTTTATTTACTTATATCAACTATTGTCCTGTTCTAATGACATTATTACGTTTATGGCAAACATTTATATATTAAAAACTATTAAAATTTCAGCTAAATGAATAAAAATTCTGTAACAATCTTGTCGAATGAAATATTTGAAATTGATGTATTTTTTTGTAAATTTTTTAACCGATTTAAATAAAACAGACACGAAATGTGAAGTGAAGGTGGCCAAAATGTAATAGTGGAAACTGCGTTTAAATCTGATGAGCCGTTTTTGAGATTAGCGCGCACAAACGCACAGACAAACAGACATATTTTAAAAATTAATAATTAATTTTTAACTATTTAAATGACTACTTCAATTTAAATAACTATTTAAATTTACCCAAAGATCCAGTTACGTTATTTAATGGTATTCAATATATCTTCCATGTACATACAGTGTTGGATTACAGATTTATCATAAGTATAAATAACATCATTAAAGCAATAAGCTAACAATTATTATATACTCCCTTGAACTAATTCTCTATTTTGTATATATTTATTTTAATTTTCTTTCGTTATAGTTGAAAGCACTTTTTTGAGTGAATCCAGGGTAGGCAGAGGGAACCCGGGAACCTGGTGTTAAGACACTCCGTTCCACTTCCGTTCCCCACTTTCCGAATTTGAAGTATTGTACCGCGTACCGCGTTTTGCCTTATTACCAGAGCGAAGAAATGAAAAATTAAATATTTAAATTGAAAATATTAAATATTTTCATTTCCTCGACTGGGGATCGAATCCAGAACCTGTCGCTTACAATCACACGCTTGTCCCGCAGTGCCACGACAGGCCTCAAAAAAAAAAACTCTTTTTACTATGAATTCTCTCCTATTGTGTAACAATATCTCTTTTTTACCATACAACCTCATTCCCGTGTCTTACTTCTCCATAATACGTGACATTAGCGAATTCATTATAGTACAAATCAACAACAAAGATATATATCTTAGATGATTGTGTGTTCCAAACCTGTTACGATTCTCATATTTATATATATATATATATATATATATATATATATATATATATATATATATATATATATATATATATATATATATATATATATATATATATATATATATATATATATATATATAAAATCCATTTTAATGCCTGTGGCGGCGCAGGAGCATAAGCTTACGACTGTAAGCGACAATGTTATTGGTTCGATCCCCACTAAAATCAAATGTTTAATATTTCCATTTCGCGCTCTGCTAACAAAGAAAAAAGCGGCGTTGAGTTCCACCACTTAACACACAATTACATAAATTCGGCGGAAAGGTTTCTTAATGGGTATCCAAGTTCCCTCTTGCCACCTTTTTGGCATCGTGTGATTCCGGCTTAGAATAAGATCACCCTGGTACTGATGGCGTGGTAAGAGACGACTAAAGTACGTGTGGGAGAGTCTTTTTTTTTATTGTTGATAGGCAAGCATTTGTCCACTATCTCACCTGGTGGTAAGTGACGATGTGAACGAAGGTGGAGCATGCTTGCCTAGGTAGTACCTATTCACTCGTTCTTTAAAGAGGGCCAGGTTATACTTGTCGGGAAACAGTTCAGCAGGCAGGGAGTTCCACTCGACGACGTATGGGTGAAATCCCTGCCTACGTCTACTGTCCCGCAGATAGAAAGGAGAAGAGGGTATTAAGTCATGCAGCGCTGCTGCACACTCTCCGAAATGTATTCTGTAGAAAATCGTCAGGCTAGCTACTTTTCGGCGATGCTCAAGGCTTTGCAGCTTTGTCTCAACAATCGCTGAATTGCCAATGAGCTTCTTGGCGCGATTTTCAATCGAGTCTAAGGTCGCTAGCTGATATTTAGCAGATCCGTCCCAAAGGTGGCAGCAGTACTCCATACTCGATCGGACTTGAGATTTATAGAGTTGAAGA
Source organism: Eueides tales michaeli (assembly GCA_018249855.1). Taxonomy (NCBI): domain Eukaryota; kingdom Metazoa; phylum Arthropoda; class Insecta; order Lepidoptera; family Nymphalidae; genus Eueides; species Eueides tales. Next base: position 6,881 of record DWMZ01005278.1, on the reverse strand, counting down.
AGCTGTCCCGGAGTGAAATACTGCCTAACCTTTGATAGGACACTTAGTTTTTTAGCTGCAGTTGTTGCCAAAGACTCGATGTAACGTCCAAAGTTCAAATCTGACGTAAGGTTCATGCCAAGAAGCTCGAGATGGTCAGCTATCGGCACGGGTACATCTCGGAAATTCGGAGCAAGATCGAAGGGGCTCCGTTTTGCGGAAAATAAACACGCCTGAGTTTTGGTAGCGTTAAACATGACTAGATTGGCATCGCCCCATTCGGAAACGCCCTAAAGTGCTAGGTTCAGTCGATCGATCATATCTCAGATCTCGTTGTCAGCAATGACCAACACGCATGGGCAGACTCGACCGGATTGTTAGCACTCCCGGCATTTAAAACCGGCGTTAAGTAGTGACCTTGGTCACTGCGTTTCGCATTGGGTAATGCCGGGCCCCGGTGCCCATCCACCTTACAGACCGGCAACGCTGCTGTAGCTCCTCTAGACCCAAAGGCCCGTTTGCCGTGTCTTTTCTATAAAAAAAAAAAACTTGCCATGTGAGGGATACAGCGTGAGGCTGAAAACAACCATTTATTTGAAAGTAATACATAAAATGTGTCACAAGCAGTTGGTAGCCGTTTTATATTGGTATTATATATTTTACAGCGCGCGCCGTTCACTTGAATCAGTGAGTATATTGTGAAACGACGCTTGATCCTTTTACGGGGGTATTTAGATAATAAAATCAATCTGCTTACATTGATTAATGAAAATTATATTCTATGAACACTTAATAAAGTGCATTATTATATATAAAATGTATATATATATAATATTGTATTTAACCTTAATCTACATAAAGAGGCTAGAGTTGTAAATCTCGAACAGTTTCATGAATATTTCTAATCGCAGTATTTTGTTTATGTGTTAGTCTTATTTGAAGGTCGTTTTTTTTGTTTTAGGGTTCCGTATTTTAAGTATAGGATAGGTTATATATATATATATATATATATATACATATGGCATGAATTATAATGATGAGAAGTTGTGGTACATTAGTATTAGAAAGGAAAAAAAAATGACGATCTGATGAAATCTTCACGCTGTATCCCGCACATCGCAGGGTAGGCAGAGAACTTGAAATCGGAGAGTTAAGACACTCCGTTCCATTCTCCACTTTCCGCCGGATTTGATTTTTTTGTGTGGGGATCGAACTCACAACCTGCGTTTATAGTCACACGCTTCTGCACCTGCACCACGAGAGGCCTATCTATATATTTGATAAAAAACATATACAATCATAAAGTATACGGTTAAGTGCCTTGTCTGAAATAAGCTTTGAAACCTTTTTAAAATGTACTATATTAATATATATATTTTTTTTCTTTTTTAACAGCTTCACTCTGTATCCTGCACATGGCAGAGGAAGTGTTAGTGTTAAGACACTCCGGTCCACTTCCGTTTTCCACTTTCCGCCGAATTTGAGATATTGCGTGTTGAGTGGCGGAACTCAACGCCGCGTTTTTCCCTTGTCACCAGAGCGAAGTATTGAAACATTAGATATTTAAATTGAAAATGTTATGATTTGAATTGAAGATGGGATCGAACCCACAGCCTGTCCGGTTACAGTCACACGTCTGTGCCTGTTCGTCACGACAGACCTCATATATATTAATTCATTGAAATTAATACGGAATCTTAGGTGGGCGAGTCCGTTGCTGATCATTTTGTGATAAGAAAAAACGTCAAGGACTTGTTTATTTTCTTCTATTTTTTAATGATATATTTATGAATTTAAGTTTATAAATTTATATAAATGAGTAATATATTAGTGCCACGCCTATAAAAACTATACATCGCTAAATAATGTCTGTGGGAAGCCTGGAAGAGCCTCCTTTTCAATGTGAAAGACTGGTAAAGTACTTCCAAAGGTCGAGGTGGTGATGTGTTTTTAGACGTTAGGTACGTCTTGATTTCGTTCACAAAAAGAAAAAAGTCTCCAAAAAGCCTCGTAAATAAATAGGAAATTTTTAAATGATTATTATATCATTATTTTATATAAATCTATACGTTTTTTTAATAGAAAAACGACATTTTATGATCGTTCACCACATCAGTTACGTTTAAATATATTAAAGCTATTTTTCAAATTTGAACATTTTTTTTAGTTTGACTCTGTACACACATAGCAGGGTAGGCAATGGGATCCTTGGGATCTGGTGTTAAGACACTCTGAAACCATTAAAATTTCCATTTCTTTTCAAATATCTTGTCTCGTTACCAGAATGAAAAAAAAAATATATATTTCACTTCCTCGTACGCTTACGCCTCTGCGCCACGACAGGTCTTCTTGAGCAAATTATTATTAAAAATATATATTTTAAAAGCTAGCAATGAATTACCAAAAGACGTCACTAGATTAAGCAATTGATTAAAATTCGGCCAATAATTTAAAAAAAAATTAGGATGTGACCTTAAAATTCTGAATACGAATCAATAACAATTACATCATTCTTAAAGTATCAAGTTTTGTGTACTTTCGTTTACAGTTAAATATATTACGTATGTTGTAAATATATTTTTCATTTTTAGAATTTTCTTCAGACTTTAGAAAGGTTAGGTAAACAATGATATATACACTACGGCGATAATAGACGGCGATAGTGGACATGCGGACAGGCGGACGGGGGAACAGGTGGACAAGTGGACAGATGGACAGGCGGACAAGAGGACAGGTGGACTGGCGGACATGTTAACAGGCAGGTAGACAAACAGAAAAAAAATTAAAACACAATTATTTTGGGCTCCTTAACGGATTTTTCCAATATATTTTTTTCATACATCACTTATCTACAGACGGCAATAATTTTCGATTTTATTATATATAGTGTATAACTTTGTATATAAATAAATATATAAATAAATTTTCAAGAACATTACAAGGCCGTAGAACATCGTCAGACCTTGAAAACTACGGTCGTGGATTCATTCAGTAGTCTGAGAATTGATAAATAAATTTTAATCTACTTTCTTCTCCATTCTAAATAAATATGTGAAACTAGTTTTTTTTTCTTTAATCTCCACGCTGCTCATTATAGTAGGCAAAGGGAACTTTGTAACCTAGTATTAAGATAATTGGTTCCCATTAGACACTTTACTTCGTATATTCGAAAGTTTCAGGCCTTACTGTAACCGACAGGTTGTGGGTACGATCCCTACTCGATATGAAATATTTAATATTTTCAATTTAAATATTTAATGTGTTCTCCCCTCTTGTAACAAGGCAAAACGCGGCGTTGAGTTCCGCCACTCAACACGCAACGGAACGAAAATGGAACGGAGTGTTATAACACTAGGTTTCCAAGTTCCCTCTGCCTACCCCGCTATGTGCGGGATACAGCGTGAAGTTGAAAAAATAACGTCATAATTAATTATAATGAACGCTATTAATCTGACATCAAAAGATTATAACGCAGTGTCTCAGATATTAGTGACCTTCCTCTGGGTTTCCTCACGCTGTAAAACTTTTATCAGTAGCTATTTACGCAACGTTTACTTTACTGATAAGTTAATTTTTATTAACTATGTGTTTTATATTTGATAATATATGAAATTATATGTAACACCTTATTATTTGTAAGAAATATGAAATAATAAAAAAGTCCTTATAAAAAGGTTTTCGCCGTGTGATTCCGGCTTAGAATAGGATTACCCTGGTACTGATGGTGTAAGGGGCGACTAAAGTACGTGTGGGAGAGTCACGTTGTCAGCAATGGCAACACGCATGGGTAGACTCGACCGGTTTATTACCACCCTCGGCTTTTAAAACCGGCGTTAAGTAATGGCTTTGGCCACTGCGTTTCGCATAGAGTAATGCCTGACCCCGGTGCCCATCCACCTTAAAGACCGGCAACGCTCTTGTAACTCTTCTGGTGTTACACGGGGCTGTGGGCGGCGGTTTACTTACCATTAGATGACCCGTACGCTCGTTTGCCGTGTATTTTCTTAAAAAAAAAGGTTATCACAATGACCAATCAGCAGAACTAGTAGCTTATAACTAACTTAATACTTTGATTTAATACCAAGTGTGACACGCCAATGGTTGTGGAAAACACTTATTACAATTTTATACCAAAATTTTGAATAATTTCATTTCCTTGAGCTGGGATCGAAGCCACAACCTGTCGCGCTTACATTCGCACACTTGCACCTCTGTGCTACGATAACCCTCAACCTACTCAATATTATTTTTTGTTATTATTTTTTTGGCTGAATAGATCTACATCATAGCTTCATCTATGTTTAACTCCTTTAAACTATAGAGGTTATAGTGGCAGAGTGGTAAAAGGTTTGATTGAAAACACAGTGGTAGTAGGTACCAATTCCACTCAAGGGAATAAATTATTTACATGTTTTGCGTTCTGCGTTTCGTAACAAGACGACGTGCGGGGTTAAACTCCGCCAATATACAAAGTATTGAATGTCTTTATAATAGGCGACATCTTATATAGCATGAAGCATAAGAAAATCTTACGTCTTTGAGAAATGTTGACAAGATAAGTACAGAAGATTGGTAATGTAAATATTTTTCTTGCAAAGTATATCATTTAATGCATCCTATTTTATGATTGTTTCTTAAAGTTTACATATGTACATGTACACAATGCGGTATTTCGTACTTACCAGGATAGGTAGAGGGAACCTGGGAACATGGGCACGCAAGGACATTTCCGCTCTCATCTTTTCGTCGAATTATTCGACTTTTCCGTGTATTGCGTGTTCAGTGGCTGAAGTCAACTCCGCGTTTACAACAGATTTTTATGTATTGCCTCACGTTGTATATCAAAGATAGAGAAATAGCAAGAAAGTGGCAGATCTAGAGCGAATAAATGAAAAAAAATGTATGAATGTCTTCAATTGGGAATCGAACCGACAACAGTCGCATTTATTAATATAGCTACATAAGTCATAATGATAAATAATTTTATTTTTAAAATTTTACTTTTCAACTCAACTCAATTTGAGGCCTGTCGTGGCGCAGCGGCATAAGCGTGTGGCTGTAACCGACAAGTTCTGGGTTCGATCCCCACTCGAGCAAATGAAATATTAAATGTTTTCAATTTAGATATTCAATGTTTCATTTCTTCGCTCTGGCTTAAGGCAAAGCGCGGCGTTGAATTCCGCCACTCAACGCGCAATGCCTCAAATTCAGCGGAAAGTGGGGAACGGAAGTGGAACGGAGTGTCTTAACACTAGGTTCCCGGGTTCCCTCTGCATACCCTGCCTTGTGTGGGATACAGCTTGAAGCTAAAAAAAACTCAACTCAAGCTTCACGCCGTATCCCGCACATGGCAGGGTGGACAGAGGGAACTTAGGAACCTTATGTTAAGACACTCCATTCCGTTTCCCACTTTTCGCCGCATTTAAGGTATTGAGGGTTGGAACTCACCGCTGCGTTTTGCCATATTTTTTGCCTGAGCAAAGAAATAAAAATATTAAATATTATATATAATATATTATAGTATCTTTGATCTTCGCGATTGTTACACATTTTAAATGAAACACTTTTAAACGGATTAATCGCGTATATTGAATTTTAAACATTTTTGGAAACAAGACGTTTCGAACACTTTACAGTAGTCCGTGGTCACTGGTAGACTACATCCTATTTTATGATAGGTGGCTACCAGTGACCACGGACTACTGTAAAGTGTTCGAAACGTCGGGTTTCCAAAAATGTTTAAAAGTCAATATACGCGATTAATCCGTTTAAAAGTGTTTCATTTAAAATATTAAATATTTGATTTGAAAATATCATATATTTCATTTTTTCGAATCGTGATCGAACCCACTACCTGTCGCGTTTACAGTCACACGTTTGCGCCCCAGCGCCACGACATGGCATTACTTTTACTAACAATTACGTAAATATTGGACAAAACAGGGCAAAGTCATAACAGCTACTAAAATATTGTGGGAAACAATAAAAATCTGCGCAGAAGGAATTAAGAAACATAATTGTATTACGTACAAGTGTTAAGTATTTAATTTTTATTTGTCAATCAATCAATGCAAGACAAAAAATTGAGTCATTTCTAACTGAAGACTTGTTTTAACAAGGCGTCATTATCTATAACAATGGTATGGTTCTTTGATTATGGCGTTTCGAGCGTGCCAGTGTCACGTTGTATATATCTATAACTAACTACAAATGTAATTAATGAGTTTTACTTGTTATCCCACGATATATTGATTGTTTTTTTTGTAATTAATTCTAGAAGACGGCATAAATAAGCATAAACATAAAAAAAAACGAACTACTTTAGAATGCGGATGTGCACACTGTCGTGACACTCTGCCACCTTCGCTCACACCCACAGTTTCCTCTCTCTTGCATAATAAATGGAATAGATCTTCAATAAATCTGGAAAAAACTATATACTCAGTTATATTAAGATAAATGTCAAAAGCTTATTTTATTTATTACTAGCGACCCGACCGCGGCTTCGTCCGCTTGAATTACACAATTTTATTTACTAATTTCAATTACTTTCCAGTGATAATATAATGATCACTTTTAAGGCTATATTGATGCATTGAAAATTAAAATTTAGCTAAATGACGCACGCAGTAAATATTTTAAATTGATTTTTTTTTATTATTTATCAACCGAGTGGAATAAAATAAACACTAAATGTAGATGGGAGGTTGCTAGAATATAAGAATAAAAACTACATTTAAGTCAATAGTTAGTTTTCCAGTGCGTACAGACGCACATAGAAACAATAATTTTGAAAATCTCTCTCTATCTCTCTCTCTATTTATATATATATATATATATATATATATATATATATATATATATATATATATATATATATATATATATATATATATATAAAA
>DWMZ01005277.1:0-11068 GCA_018249855.1 Eueides tales michaeli | reverse complement strand
ATATATATATATATATATATATATATATATATATATATATATATATATATATATATATATATATATATATATATATATATATATATATATATATATATATATATATATATATATATATATTTCTTTCATCAGCCACTTAGGCACCTAGTGTAAAGACACTCTGTTCCTATTAAGACACTATCATTCCACACTTTTCGCTGAATCTAAAGTATAATATATTGAGAGACGAAACTCAACGCCGCACTATGCCTTATTACCAGGGCGAAGAAATAAAAAATTTAAACGTTTAATTTTCTCAAGCGATGATCGAATCACAACCTGTCGCCTGAGCTACGACGAGCCTCATTAATTTGTAATTGTAATAAATACAATAGTCGTTCTATGTATAAAACTCTTCCATTACTGAGAGACATGCAAGGCACAGTAGAATGTTTACGGCGTAGAACGTCGAAGTCTTGCATATCATATACTTAAAGAGTGTACATGAGAAATTTGTACGTAACGAGAATAAAGTATAAAATAATAAATACTTTTTTAAAAACAAACTTTATAAATGTCTTGTCCTAATCAAGGCTGAACAAAAATCTGTAATCCGCCATCTTGTTGCGGCGGCCATTTTGTATTAACAGTGATATTGGTTATATATGTTTTTAATGTCATTAAAACTAAAGTCGTAGTCCAAATTTAATTTCAATCGGAAGTAGATCAAATTGAGAATGCAATATTTCACTTACGCTAACAGAAAAATCAAACCAAAACGTTCAAAAAATTCTAGATTATTTTCAACAAATATAAAGGCGACCTAATTAATTTCATAATAAATTTGAAAAATCATTATAAAACATCTATAAAAATTAACAAAATGCTATAAAGCGATATAAATTGAATGGACAACAAACATTATATCAAAGTCACGTACCTAAAGATTAGACCTAATCTCAAGTCTAAGGACGTCTAGGAGATTTACCGCCCGCTATCTGTTTCTTCGCTAATTCCACTAACCTTAGAAATAAGCTAAAATAATGATACAGAGTGAGCTACTTGTTACGTGTAGTTTACGATGTTAGCGTAATGCCAGATTATGTTATATTGATTGGCGTTGCTTGAAATTGATAAAGGTTTTGATTTAAGTTAAATATTGAACCTGTACTTTCCAGAATTAATGACACTGTGTGATTCCGGCTTAGAATAGGATCACCCTGGCACTGATGGTGTCGTAAGAGGCGACTAAAGTACGAGTGGAAGAGTCACGTTGTCAGTAATGGCAACATGCATGGGCAGGCTCAACCGGAATGTTACCACCCCCGGCATTTAAAACCGGCGTTAAGTAGTGACCTTGGTCACTGCGTTTCGCATTGGGTAATGCGGGGCCCCGGTGCCCATCCACCTTACAGACCGGCAACGCTCCTGTAGCTCCTCTGGTGCTACACGGGGCCGTGGGCGACGGTGACCACTTACCGTCAGGTGACCCGAACGCTCGTTTGCCGTGTCATTCCATAAAAAACAAAAAAAAAAGACTCGATACATAAAATATTCAGGTATCCTGGTTAGTCACTTCACGCTGTATCCCGCATAATGCAGGATAGGTAGAGCTTGGAAATACAGCGTTTATACACTCTGTTCCGTTTCCCAGTTACCGCCGTATTTGAGGTATTGCGTGTTGAATGGCGGAACTCAACGCCGCGTTTTGCATCCTTATTAGAGCGTGGAAATTAATGTATGTATAATTTATTTTTTTCAAACAGGAATTGAACCCTCTACCTTACGTGTTTACAGTCATACGCTCATGTCCTGCGACATGATAGGCGTCGCTTATGTTTCTTTGGTCAAATTAAGTGAAGATTTCACTGATTTTTTAAATTAAAAAAAATCAAATTAATGTGCTGCATACTAGAGGAACAACACGGAAATCCTAAGTTCAAATCTTTCGTTGTTTCAGCTCCATGCTGTATCCCGGACATGACAGGGTAGGCAGAAAGAATTTAGGAAACTAGTGTTAAGACACTACGTTCTATTCTCTGTTCTTCTTCTGTTCTTTTCGTCGAGTTAGTAGTATTTTTGACACATTGCGTGTTGAGTGGCGGAACTCAACGCCGCGATTTACCTTGTTACGAGAGCGAAGAAAAGAAAACATTAAATATATAATTTGAAAATATTAAATAGCTCTTTTCCTCGAGTAGGAATTGAACCTGCAACATGTTACAGTCACAACCTTACGCACCTGCACCACAACAAGCTTCGCTAGTACAACTGTAGAATAATCTAGAAACATTCTGAATATTCTACAGTGACATACAAAATTGTAAGCAAATTTGTATTTTGGGTACTTCCAAGTCACGCCCGAACTCCGCAAGATTAACTAATCTCCACGCTGAGATTTATGATGTATAAATGTTTATTGTTCAGTTCTTCACTTACTTAGGCAAGGGCGGGCTGAATGTACACGATAAGTCGTTTTGCTTAAATTATTTTCGTTTCTCTTGTAGATAAACTGCGGTGTTTAACTCCGCTATTTAATTAAAATACTTTATTCACCTAAGCAGAAGTCGAATGGATGAATTTCGTGTTTACAGTATCGTTTGCCCTCGGGCCACGATTGCTTCAGTAATAAGGAAGTATCTTAATGGTAACAGACCGTCTAATCACTATGTTCCCAAGTTTGCTCTATCTACCGTGCTACATGTGTGACACTAAAGAAAACGTCATATTTCACCACATTCACGCACATTTAGTCCCAAACGCCATCTGTGGTATGTATAAGAGATGCTCGCGATAGGATTTGTGGGACCATTACGGGCGTCAGCAACCCAACGTGGTTGATGCCCGTTTAGTAGGGTCACAGTTTTCTCAAAACGATCTGATGTATGACCGATTATTAGGGCTGGCAGTTGTGACTTTTGAAATTGTAAAAAAATATATTTTTGTTTTTTTTTTTGTTAGCTTCACTGTTTATTCCGCATGTGGCGGGGTAAGCAGTGGTACATAGTGTTAGGACACTTCGTTCTCCGCTATATGAGGGGTACAGTGGGAAATTAAAAACCAACAAAACAGTCAAGTATTCGTTCAGTTTCGCTAATCAATTCTAGGCAAACTCTAGACAATCCCTATATCTCTCTAGATAGTCTCGATCTCTCTATTCTAGAACTCTATAGACTTTGAATATTAAAATACGTAAAAACCATAAATAAAGAATATAAAATGTAAGGCAGTAAAATTCACAGGTTGTGTCTTGAAAAGTTTCAGAGAAAATTCTGTGAAATGTTTACACTGATATTTTCATATATTATTAGAAATATATGAATGAGAGTATATTATTTAAAAATATTATTCACATACTTTCGCACATTTACGATTATGAAGATAAAACATACGCCTGTCATACAAGCGTGCGATTGAAAACACGACTGGTTGCGGGTTCGATACCCACTCGAGGAAATAAAACATTTAATATTTTCATTTCTAGGCTTTGGTAACAAGGCAAAATATCTGTACAGGGAGAAGCTAAAAAAATATACCTTTTTTTTAGCGTCACGCTGTATCTCGCACGAGGCAAGGTAGGCAGAGGGAACCCGGGAACCTAGGGTTAAGACACTCCGTTCCACTTCCGTTCCCCACTTTCCACCGAATTTTGACACATTGCGTGTTGAGTGGCGGAACTCCACGCGCTTGGCCGTCTGTTAATAACCAGAGTGAAGAAATGAAACAATAAATATTTAAATTGAAAATATTAAATATTTCATTTCCTCGACTTTGGATCGAACCCAGAACCTATCGGTTACGGTCACACGCTTTTGCCGCTGTGCCACGACAAGTCTCGAAAATATACTTATTTAAACCTTTTTACAACTTTTAAATGCTCATATCCTGTAACGACAAGCCTCAAGCAGACCTAAACAGCGAAAGGGTACAAGTGCGCAACTGTGAACTCGACGGTCGTTGATTCAATTCCAGCTCGGGGGAATAAAATAATTTATATTTTAACTACTGTGCTCTGATAACCATAAAAGGTTACTTGAAGTTATCTAATTCAAATATATATATATATATATATATATATATATATATATATATATATATATATATATATATATATATATATATATATATATATATATATATATCCAAGCCTCAAAACTCGAACATTACTATTTAATATTAAAAAATTCACCAACTCAGGACATCAACCAGCGACCATGGCAAGACCGCATTCATATCAACCTTTTTAAATGTGTACAACATTTCGCGGTTATTTCCTCTTTTGAATATGGAACGATGGACAGGTGTTCGTAAATAATGTATTATGGGGCTGAAAGGTCATCAGGGTACCGAGGGAAGTAAGTGGGGTCGACTGCTTAATAAATAAATAAATATTATGAAAAATAAATAAATATTATGAAAGTTACTTTTTTTTAGAAAATGTAAAGAAATTTGAACGTAGCGGAATTTGAATCTGGGACTCTTTGGTCTGTCCAAGCGCTCTGGCCAACTAAGCCATATGTTCTTATTTATTTGATTACTAAAAAGGTATTTTTCTATTCTAAGTGTGTAATATCAGTTTAGGCTTTAAAAAATATTATGAACATGCATAGCATGATTGTAAACGATGTTTGCAGGTTACGTTTATTTTCCTCGTTCTAGTAAGGAAACAAAACGCTGCGTTGAGTTATGCCACTAAAGGAATAATGTTCCGAAATTGGACTTGTGAGGAACAAAGTGTCTTAAAACAAGGTTCCCTTTGCTTATAATGCTAATCTAAGCTGTATTTAATAGGTGAAGGAATGGTAAAACTAACGGTACGGTACGATACGCATATGTAGAAACATATCAGTTTAAAAAACAAAACCTTACTCAAAAAGTACGTAAACTTAAAGAAAAAGTAACAAAAATATATTAATTGAAAATTAAATATATAGAAATATTTGAAAAAAAAACTGCACATCCCTATTTCCTTACAACTTTACTATAGCCGCTATAGATTCATTTGGTAGCGAATGCGTTTTATAAAAACGTGTCCTTTACTGACCGTATGCTTTCAGTTTAATTTGGTCTCGCTAAAAGCCTAGACTTTTGTCTATGTTCTGAACTGGCTGTATTCTATAGCTATAAGATGACAAAAATAAAGAAAAAAAATCTTACTAAATTTAAAAACGTATTTTTATACGCTTGTTACAACTTATTTATGTTGTTAGCTAACAGAGATGCTAACAACATAAATAAGTCGTAACAAGCGTATAAAAATTTCGACGGAGCTTGGTGAGGACGGATGGCTTAGTGGTCAGAGCGCTTGAACGGTTTTCAAGAGGCGTAGGTTCAAATCCTGCGTCGTCCAAATTTTTATACGTTTTTAAATTTAGTATTTTTCTTTCCTAAGTGTGGAATAACACTTTAAAAATAGTAAAAAAATGCTTGGAAGAGCTGGCGACAAAATGATGGTTACTTTAGTATGTCATGAAGTTACTTTAGAAGTACCTGTATTAATATCTATTACATAAACAGCTTTTCACTGTATCCCGCACATAGCCCGGTAGGCAGAAGGAACTTGGGAACCTAGTGTTGAGACACTCTGTTCCTGTACCCATTTTCCGCCTTTGTTGCGGCGGCCATTTTATATTAACAAAAGTATTGTTTAATTGTAAATTCTTTTTATTAAAAATATTCTTTTTTTACATGGGTCCTTTTTTTTACACATAGCTAGGAGAACCGATGGCCGTTGGGGCAGAAAGGTTCTCGAGTGGCGACCACGAACCGGACGACGCTCAGTGGGCAGGCCTCCTACCAGGTGGACCGACGATCTGGTCAAGATCGCGGGAAGCCGCTGGATGCGGGAGGCGCAAGACCGATCGTCGTGGAAATCCTTGGGGGAGGCCTATGTCCAGCAGTGGGCGTCGAACGGCTGAGAAGAAGAAGAAGAAGAAGACATGGATCCTCTTGTTGTGTAATGTTATCTATTCTTTACCGTACAACCCCCTTGATCTCTTCTGCATACAACGTATCATTGACGAAGTGTGCTCAACTGGCACGTTCAGTACGACATAATTTCGTTCGTAATACAAATTATAGGTCAATCGGACCGGAAAATAGGTATAATTCAGCTTGAAAGCTTTTTTTTGTTTTTTTTATACCACTATCGTAGAGAAAAGTAAACAGCCCACGTGATGGTAAGTGACTACCGTGGCCTATTGACGCTGGCAACATCAGGGGCATCACATGCGCCTCACCATATTGTACTTATACACTAACACATAAAGAATTCAAATGAAAGCTTGCGAAAAGAGAGTAGAGTGACATAAAATCCTCTCTTCTATATCTGAAAGTAAAACATTGGCTATTTATTTACGTCCGAAACAGAATACGCTTGGAATAGACATCAATTATTTGCGAATCACCGGCTCATGGTGACTTAGTAGTTTTTATAAGAGACTAGGGTTACGTACGGCTTCGCCCGTTTGAACTATACAATTATTTATTAACTAATCTGAATTATTGTCGTGCTGTAATAGCAATATATACGGGAACATAAAAAACTAATGTTAAGATACCCCCTTCTCAATAAGATAACTCTTTAGTTCTCTGAACCATAGCTGCTATTAATATTATTTCTTTTTTTTTTTAAGGTGTATGGGCACCGGGGCCCGGCATTACCCAATCCGAAAAACGAAACGCAGTGACCAAAGCCACTACTTAACGCCGGTCTTAAATGCCGGGGGTGGCAACAATCCGGTCGGGTCTGCCCATGCATGTTGCCATTGATGACAACGTGACTCTCCCACTCGTACTTCAGTCGACTCTTACGACACCATCAGTACCAGGGTGTTCCTATTCTAAGCCGGAATCACACTGTATATAAAACGGCGTTTTACGGCAATTTTGATGTATATAATATTATATATCGATACAACTTTTCATTTAAAACAAACCAATCTGAATAAAATAAATACTAATGTCGAGGAAAGTTTGCCAAAATACAAAAGAAAAATGCCGTCTCTGAAGTTGAACAAACCTACAAAACACGCACAAATCTCTATTTTTAGTTCTATTACAATGATAGAAAACTATATGCATATAATAAATCTGTAATCCAGTTGTGTTTGTACATAGAAGATATACTAAAATAAAAATTAGATTAGTATTAATTGAATAGGAGGAGATTAAGGAAAAAGGTGATTTTTAAATTTTTTGTCTGTTTGTCTGTGCGTTTGTACGCACTAAACACAGAAACGGCTTATTAGATGTAACTGCAGTTTTTACTATTATATTACAACCCTTGGCAACACTTCTTTTAAACCGATTACAAAATAAAAAAATTATGCCAATTTAAAATATTTTGATTGATAAAATTGATACAAAATATTTGTTCATATAATTGAAATTTTATATAACATGCCTCAAGTGTTTATTATACTAAAATTCTTTCTTTTTAAGATACACGCTGTGGTTTTTGGCCTAAAACAGGATAGGCAGAAGGTATTAAGGCACTGTACACCGATATATGTCTACTTTAAGAGATATTGCGTGTTGTGTAGCAGAGTTTAACGCCGCACTGTCTTATTATCTGAGGGGAAAATGAGAAAATATTTTAATTCCTCAAGTAAGAATCGATCCCACAACTCACAAGCAACTCCATTTCCACTGATACAAAGGTGCTAATTTAAATATATTAATAGAAATATTTTAATTAGAACGTTAATAGCCGGTAAAGTCGTAAACACAGTCGTTGTCATCACATTGTACTAAATTACACCCAGACATACGTTTTATTATGATTTAATAGCTATTTTTTATTATAAAAATGGTATGTATATACTTTTATTATTAAAATATATGTACGCATAATATATATATGGCGCAGCGGCACAAGCGTGTGACTCTAATCGACAGGTTCTGGGTTCGATGCCCATTCGAGTAAATGAAATATTTAATATTCACAATTTAAGTATTTAATATTTCATTTCTTCACTCTGTTAATAAGGTAAAAACGCGGCGTTGAGTTCTGCCACTCAACACGCAATGCCTCAAATTGGGTTGAAAGTGGGAAACGTGAGGTGGAACGGAGTGTCGTATCACTAGGTTCCCAAGTTCCCTCAGCCTACCCCGCCATGTGCGGGATACAGCGTGAAGCTATGTATGTATGTACGTATGTAGATTTGAAATTCATTCGTTTCCTCTCCAATTAAATAACGTACAGGTGTTTTAATACTAGATTCAATTTGTATAGAAAAATCACTTCTTTTTTTATAAAGCACTAATCTTATTTTCATAATACTAGCTTAAAGCTGCCGCGAAGATCGACGTCTTCGATAAAAAAAGCTCTACCTAATTCATTTTAATTATTGAGGAGATATGGTGGCATACTGTGGTGATGGTGTGTGGTTGTGTGTGATGGTGGTGTGTGGTGGTGTGTGATGGTGGTGTGTGGTGATGTGTGATGGTGGTGTGTGGTGGTGTGTGATGGTGGTGTGTGGTGGTGTATGATATGATATAGATCAAACCTATAACTATTTTTGTGTCAGTGATTAAATAAGGGACTAAGCTATGAATTTGTGAAATAATGATCTTAATTTAGTAGTTCAGTGTTAATTCACACTTAAGAAAGAAAAATACTTATTTGGAAAATGTATAAAAATTGGAACGTAGCGGGATTTGAACCCGCGCCTGTTGAAAACCGTTCGTTCGTCTTGAACGGTTTTCAAGAGGCGCGGGTTGAAATCAAGTAAGTAAACAGTGATCTTCTTCTGAATACACCTTGCCACCTTTATATTCAACTTTGAACTTTATTTCATATATATACTATGTTGGCAGAAAACATAAAGTACTTAAGAAGCCAAAACGCGAAGTGGTGTCTCGCCACTTAACACACAATGCCTATAGAATTCAGCGAAATGGGCAGCGGAGTGTCTCAACACTGGGTTCTCTGTTACAACCAGAATACGGTGTGATGATGGTAAATAAGGAATCTATAGTTCCTCTGGTGAGACATAGGCCCGTGAGCGGCGGTGATCACCTAGCATCAGAACAAAAACTGAAACGGAAGGGTCTGAAGGGAGTGAAGCAGAGTGTCTAGTCACTGAGTTTCAAAGTTCTCTTATAGAAGATACAGTGTGTAGCTAAATAAAATATATATAGAATTAGAATCTCCACCTTCACATAACTTTTACTGAGTTTTCAATACTTTTTTGGCGCTAATAAAAACAATTTCCCAAAAAGTTCCCAACATTTTCTTTCAACCTGCACTCGTGGGCATTTAAAGAATAAGAATAATCGAGTTTGGTCATCAATCATAGCGCCGGCTGTCCGTATCCGGTAACTACTGTTTTGTACCACATTCATAGATAGGTGCCGGTTTTTGTATTTTTTCTTTTAATGGCTTCATGCTGTATTACATACGTAGCAAAGTAGGCAGAGGGAACCTGGGAACCTTTTGTTACACACTCTATCCCTGCTAACACATCTTCATTGCCCATTTTCCCTCCCTTCTTGAGGAAATGATATATTTTCAGGTATCGACAAAAAGCGCGGAATTGAGCCCATCTCAACATGAAACGCCGGAAGTTCGGCGGAAAATCAGAAATGGAAGTTATAAAAGGAACGGAACGTCTTAACTTAGGTTCCCTCTGCCTACCCTACTAGGTGTAGTATCAATCATGTCGATCATTATAACTACTATGTACACCATGTTAATCGTTTACGTCAAAGAAATATCATTTTTTCAATACAATACTGTAGTTTCTTAGATAAGCGCGACCAAACAAACTTTTCAGCCTCATATATTTTAAGTACCAATTACAATAAAACAAATACTAAAAAGGAAGGTTGTTAAAGTAGAATAGTGAAAAATGCATTTAAATCTGGTTACCTGTTTCTGACATTAGAGCGTACAAACAAACAGACAAAATTAAAAAAAAAACTACTATATTGGTTCTTACTACATAAATAAACGTCTGCTATAAGATATTATTTAATATATCTTTCCAGATCAATCACAGGTTTATTATAAGTACAGATAATAAGTAAAGAAAATCACATACAAATAGAAAACCACACTGTACTATGAATAAGAGCAACTTCCCAAAGTATACGGTAACTGTTGTTGTTTGATATAAACCTTCTCGATTATTCTCACGCTGATCGAGACCGATACATCGATTATGCTCCTATTAGTATGAAAAGGGCCTTAAAAAAATAGAAAATATTTCATTAATATAAAAAGGGCCTTAAAATATTTGAACTATAATGGTTGTTAGTTCAAACTCATAATTAATACAAAAATATTAATTTCTATACGTCTTTAAAAATAGTAAAAATATTTAATAAATAGCATTCTCTCTTGCCAAACGATAATTCTAACGAATTGTCTTTGGGTAGCGGAAATTTGTAAAAATCGTCCCTACAGAGATGCTAACAACATAAATAACTTTGTAATCAGCGTATAAGAATTGCAGCATAGCTTGTTTGGCTGATGACCTTATTGGCTTAGTTGGTCAGAGCGCTTTGACGGTTTCCAAGAGACGGGGGTTCAAACCCGCTATGTTAAAAATTTTATACGTTTTAATAATTAATATATTTGGAGTAATACTTTATAAATAGTAAAAATATATCATGAAAGTATTGTTTTTAATTTTCTCTCTGTCTGTTTAGCGTTTATAGCGGGGGCAAGCAAGTAATTTTGTGTAAAGGCGTTGAGTGTTAAGTGGCGGAACTCAATGACACGCTTTGTGAAACAGCGAAATTTTTAGAAATACTCCAAGTGATAATCGAACCCACGACCGTTGCGTTTATAATAGAATTTACAAGCGTTAATGTCGAAACATTGTACCACTGCGCCACCAGGGTATTAATTCAACGGCCTATTCTCTTATCGCCCTCTATCCTACTAAAGTTATGTTCAGCAACTTAATATTCAAAATTTTTAGCTTCAAACTGTGTCCCGCACGTGAGAATCCGGAATATATATATATATATATATATATACATATATATATATATATATATATATATATATATATATATATATATATATATATATATATATATATATATATATATATATATATATATATATATATATATA
>DWMZ01005276.1:0-11069 GCA_018249855.1 Eueides tales michaeli | reverse complement strand
TTTTTTTACTAATTTTCAAATATATAATTTACACGTAAGAATGTAGTGGCAGAGTATTTAGAAGAAATATAGCAATTTGAACGTGGCTTTGAACCAGCGCCTCTTGGAAACCGTCTGAGCGCTCTGACCACCAAACCATACGTTCATATAGGTAACTGAACACTGCCTGCACTTAAAAGATATACAAGCAAAACTATACTTTAAAAATTTTGTCCGCATGTCTGTGCCTTTTCAATCATAAAGTATTTATCGCATAATTTAAGCGGGCGAAGCCGTCGCGTCCACTAGTATACAACAAAGTATGATCATCGCATTGGAGAGTTCCGTACGCTGATGCGCTACGCTCTAGTTACTCGGTCATATCTATATTACTTTCATTTGGTGTTACACATACTGGCTTTTACCTGCGGATTTGCTTGCCTGGTCTTAAAAAGATTTTTTTAATTTCAGCTCCTAAAATTATTAAGTAACAACAGTATAGAAACCTTGTGTGGCAGAACTTAATTCAAATTTATATCAGACCTAGTTTTTGCTTGCGGCTCCGCCCGCATGTTTCACTAAACAACTAATTGCGTATAGCGTTCCTCGATAAATGCACTATATAACAGAAAAATAATTTTTCAAATCCCATTGATACATCCTGAGATTAGCGCGTTCAAACAAACAAAGAAAGTGGAAAAGTATAAGAATGACCATTAAATTGATAATATGTAGTACAATAGTGTTGTTCTTTTTTTTTAGCTTCACGCTGTATCCCGCACGTGGCAGGATAGGCAGAGGGAACCCGGGAACCTAGTGTTAAGACACTCCGTTCCAATTCCGTTCCCCACTTTCCGCCGGGCGTTGAGTGGCGGAACTCAACGCCGCGCTTTGCCTTATTCTGTGCTGGCGCAGAGGCGCAAACGTGCGGCTGTAAATGCCAAAGTCTACTGATTCTATTTCTACTCTAGTAACTAGTCAACACTCAACACGCAATACCCTGGCGGTAAATGGGGAACGAAAATGTCATAATGGTAACGGAGTGTCTTCACACCAGGTTCCCCATGTTCCTCTACCTATCGTACAATGTGAAAAAATATTATTCATTTTTATCAACGGCAACCGGTCACATTGTAAAACTTTTGAGAATGGATATTTCTTCATAAATATTTATGAGGCAATAACTATAATAAGCCACAACGAGGCCTCAGTTGACCTCGCAGACCAAACTACCAATGAACCTGCAGGAAGGTCACGTGCAGCATGAGGAAGTCCAAGAGGTCCATATACGTAGACGAGGTGATGTATCTTTCAGAGAAGAGAAGAAGAGCAAAAAAAAAGATGTAGAAAAGAGAATAAAAAAAAGGTACAGAACCCTCCAATTAACGCCGTATCTCTCTTGACTCATACAATAATAGATTTTGGATGTACCGTATGTGGCATATGGTTTTTTTTTAATTTTCAACACGTGTTTACCACCCGGTGTTTTTTTGACTCAGAACTTGTCTTAGGGGTGGAGTGATTGTCAAAATGGACTATTGCGTAGGTAACAAGTTTTATGGAGATAATATATACTCCATAATAAGCAGTTCCGTTTTTAAAATTTTGAGGCCTGTCGTGGCGCAGCGGCACAAGCGTGTGACTGTAACCGACAGGTTGTGGGTTCATACACACTCGAGGAAATTAAATATTTAATATTTTCAATTTAAATATTTAATGTTTCATTTCTTCGCTCTGGTAATAAGGCAAAGCGCGGCGTTGAGTTCCGCCATTCAACACGCAACGCCTCAAATTCGGCGGAAAGTGTGGAAGGGAAGTGGAACTAGGTTCCCGGGTTCCCTCTGCCTACCCTGCCACGTGCGGGGTACAGCGTGAAGCTATAGTTTTTAAAATGAGCCATTACACGGCCTGGGTCCTTGAAGCATTTGCCTGAGCGTATAAAACTATGTATAATATTATAAATATCTTTGTAAGCAGAGGGTATAGTGTTAAAACACTATGTTATCGTCCATAAAACTCAATTTCCATACACAGAAACAAATTTAATAGTTGTTCTTGAAAGAATAATATTTTATTTAAATTTGCGCGGACGGAGCCCCCTACAGTGGGCTACATAGAATATCCCAAAGCTTTCCACGATAAATGGAGTACAGGGTAGACCTGGGAACCTCACACTGGGACACTCCATTCCCATTTCCGTTCCCCACTTTCAACCGAACTCCGGAGGTACGGCAAATTAAGAGGCGGAACTCAACGCCGCGCTTTACCGCGCTAACAACAATGAAAATATTTAATATTCCATTTCCTTGAGCGGGGATCAAACCTGTAACCTATCATGTTTACAAACGCAAGCTTGAGCCCCAATACATAAATCATTTATTTACCCTTTAATAATGTACATAGATAAAAAAAACATAAACCAAAAAAAAAAATAGTACATACACAAAAACAACAGATTAAATTTGAAATTCCAGAGTAAAAAAAAATATATATTTAGAATTATTAATTAAATCATTTAACTGTGTACTGGTTTTTAAAAAAAATACAACACTTAAAAAAAATGGCGACCTTGAGAGATGGAAAGGTCACGCATAATGTGACATTAATATAACATATAAATATTCATACTTTACATTTTATATTAAATTTATAGTAATAGTAGTTCAATACTAATCAGCTTCACGCTGTTTCCCGCACATGGCGGGTTAGGCGGACGAAATTTTTAGGAACCTAGTGTTAAGACACTCCGTTCCTATTAAAACACTTTCGTTCCCCATTTTCTGCCGAATTCGTGGTGTTGAGCGGCGGAACTCAACGCCGCTTTTCGCCTTACTAATCACACACATAAGTCTCATTAAACATATATATGAAAAGGCATGTACATATATTTTATAAGAAAAGGTTTTAAATATTACAAAAAAAACAGACATTTCCGTTTTCGTGACATTTAATTAAAAGGCGGAGCTTAACACCGCGTTTGAAATAAAATAAACTAATTACCCCCGTGTGGAGATCAAATTCATAACCACCACACTTAAATACTCTATACCACAGCGTCATAACGAACTAAGCACAATTTCCATACAAATTAAAGCTAATTCAACGGAAATCGAATTGCCTACCCCTATGACCCCTTTGTGACCTATTGATAACTCATAAAAGTGACAGTTAAACTCTAAGGCCGGCTACACACGCTTGGTGTTTGTCACAAATGCCAAACAGCGAACATCAAATGCCAAACACCTATACCGACACCCCAACACAAACAAGCGTCTTCACGCTTGGCGAACGTCCCAGTGTATTTTGTATCGGCAATCAAACTGTTTGCCGAACATCCTTTGATCTGTGAAAAAAAATCGACACCGACGCCGATCACTGGCGGACACAAACAAAAACAGGCAAACACAAACAAAAACAGGCAAACACAAACAAAAACAGGCAAACACAAACAAACACTCGTCCACATGTTCGTGTTTGTTGTTTGGTGATCGTTGATTGCCGCTGTTTGCCAAGCGTGTGTAGCCGGCTTAACAAATTATGTCCAGATCTTATCTTCTAAACACGACAAAAATTGTCTCGACGGTCAATTTAACCAATTAACTTGAACTTGGGTACATCACTCAGCTTCACGCTGTATCCCGCACATGGCGGGGTAGGCAGAGGGAACTTGGGAACCTAGTGTTAAGACACTCCGTTGCACTTCCGTTCCCCACTTTCCGCCGAATTTGAGGCATTGCGTGTTGAGTGGCGGCACTCAACGCCGCAATTACAATAATTCATGCTAATATAAAGCTGTATGGTTGAACGCGGTGATCTCAGGAGCTGCTATTTTTTTACATAGCACGTAGTCTACCTTCACCTAGTGTTAAGACACTCCGTCCCCTTTAAGACACTTTCGTTCCGCAGTTTTCAGCGAAATATGGAGTCTTTACGTGTAGAGTGGCGTAACTCAGCGCCGCACTTTGTCTTATTATTGAAGCAAATGAAAATAATAAATATTAAATATTCTCGAATAGGGTTCAAACTCCCAATCGATCGCGTTTACAGTCGTACGTCTGTGTATCTGCGCCACGACAGGCCTCCCTACTCGAGAATAATATTTAATATTGTCGTGTCTTCTCTCTGGTAACAAAGCAGAGCGCGGCGTTGAGTTCCGCCACACAACACCTCAAATTCTCCAGAAAATGGGGATCGGAAGTTTCTTAATAGGAACGGAGTGTCTTAACACTAGGTTCCCAAGTTCCCTTTGCCTACCCTGCGTGAAATTTAAAACCAATCTCAAATTCACCTGTAATAATAATACAGACTTTAACAAATGAATTGAACTGAACTCTCAGAAGTGTTGTTCCGTTACATTTCAAAGTCACGACTCGCCCGTTTTGAAGCCAATTTACTATGAAAACGAGAAAATGAACCAACGGACACGCAATTTGTACATATATGTTACTTAAAATTAATTGTTATTATATATTTATAATAAATCTGTAACTGTTTCTTTGTCTGTACATAGAAACATAGAAGATATACGGAAGAGGAGCGGAGTGCCTTAAAATTAGGTTCCCAAGTTCCCTTTGCCTACCTCTCATGTGCGGAATACAGCGTGAACCTAAGGAGGGACTTATAGGGGACGTTTATTAACGTAATAGGACGCAAAAATGATAGGATGATGAGATAAAAAAAAAAATGTTTGTCTGTGCGTTTGTTCGGTTAATCTCAGAAACGGCTAGCCAGATTTAAATGTAGTTTCAACAAAAGTTCAATCCGCGCTCGAGAAAATGAAATATTTAATATTTTCAATTTAAATATTTATTGTTTCATTTCTTCACTCTGGTAATAAGGCGAAAGCGCGGCGTTCAGTTCCGCCACTGAACACGGAATGCCCCCAAAACTGGACTGTGCTTGGGGAACGGAGTATAGGTTCATACTTAATATTAGGTTACCGGGAACCTGGTTTAGTATATGAAGGATATTAAAAAAAACTCTACCACGGCCTACCCTGCCATGTGCGGGATACAGTGTGAAGCTGAGAGAGAGTCAGAGTAAAAACAATTTATAAAAGTAGACTTAGAACAATATTTTCTTACTTCAAGGCACTGTGGCTATTTAATATTAATTTGAACTTACTACCATTACGACGGTTTTGACAGACAGACAGACATACAGACAATAAAATGTTCCTATAAAGGTTCCCTTTTTTTTTTAAGCCCCTCAGAAGATTTAAATGCAGTTTAAATCAGTTGACAAAGAAAAAAGTTACGTAAAATTTAAAATTTCAATATCGACAAAAACAATGCAATTCTAGTATTCATTTAGCTGAAAATTTTTAATTTTTAATGTATAAATATTGTCTTAAAAGTGATAATGTTATTAGAACAAAATAGTAATTGAGATTAGTATATAAAATGGGGTAATTCAAGCGGGCGAAGCCGCGGGCGGGTCGCTAGTTATAATATAATTGTTTCTACAATTAATTAAATAACCTTCAACATTATTAACATCGTGAGGTAGCCAACACGCCATGTCCGAAAATACGCGGATTTAAAGGGAACTTGGGAACCTAGTGTTAAGGCACTGCGTTCCGTTCTTTATTTTCTGGCGAATTTGAGGCATTGCGTGTTATGTGGCGGAATTTAACGCCGCGCTTCACCTTGTTAACAGAGCAAAATAAGGAAAAGCATAAAATATTCATATAATTTGTAAATATTAATATTTCATTTTCGCGACTTTATTTCCTAATTGTTATTGATTGAGGCCTGGTCGTAGCGCAAGGTGCAAGCATGCGACTGTCAACGCAACAGACTGCGGGTTCGACACCCCGTCGAAGAAAACAAAATATTTTATATTTTAATTTCTTCGTTTTGGTAAACGTGTCAAAGCGCAGCGTTAAGTACCACCAATATGTGACAAAAATAAAAGGAAACGGAAGTATTGGGGGTATACGTGTTAATGGGAATGTAGCGAGTTAGCAATAGGTTCCCAAGTTCCCTCCGCCTTCCCTACCATGTGCGGGATAGTGCGTGAAGTTAAAAAAAGTTAATAATCGTTCAAGCTTTAGAGTACCTTCCAGCCTTATCTCCTTGCCCATTAAGAAAGGTATGTTGAAGATAAATTTGTATTGGCTTAGTCAGTTTTCTTATTACATAGTTATTTTATACGAAGCCTGTCGTGGCTCAGCGGCAAAAGTGTGTGATTGTAACCGACAGGTTCTGGGTTCGATACATACTCGAGGAAATGAAATATTTAATATTTTCAATTTAAATATTTAATGTTTCATTTCTTCGCTCTGGTAATAAGGTAAATCGCGGCGTTGAGTTCCGCCACTCAACACGCAATGCCTCGAATTCGGCGGAAAGTGGGGAACGGAAGTGCAACGGGGTGTCTTAACACTAAGTTCCCGGGTTCCCTCTGCCTACCTTGCTTTGCGCGGGATACAGCGTGAAGCTAAAAAAATAGTTATTTTATTACGTATATATATATATATATATATATATATATATATATATATATATATATATATATATATATATATATATATATATATATATATATATATATATATATATATATATATATATATATATATATATATATAGTAGCAAAAACTTAATTTAAATAAGTATGGATAAATCACCGCGTTGAGTTCCGCCACTTAACACGCAATGCCCCCAAAACTGGACTGTGCTTGGGGAACGGGGTATAGGTTCATACTTAACATTAGGTTACCGGGAACCTGGTTTAGTATATGAAGGATATTAAAAAAAAAAACGTAGCTTCTAACTGCATTTAAGGAACTTCTCAGTTAATTTTTAGTGTAAAAATATACACGATAGGTTGTGGGTTCGATCCCCGCTCGAGGAAATATTTAATATATTTATTTCTTCACTGTTCGCCACTAAAAAAGTATATACATACATATATAAAAAGGCAAAAAAAAAACAAGTCTAAATACCCAACCTCTAACCATAGGACGTAATCACTGATAACATTATCACTAAAGCCGACGGTTAATCCTGAATATTTTTAACTAAAATGGTTTTTTATATGTCTGTTACGTCGTTCCACTTTGGTTCACGCTTATTTTCCTGTGAGATGGCGAGAGGCGGCCTCTGCATGCCTCTTCCGCCTCGTCCACTGACACTAACCTCTTTAGACATGTCCTTTACTAGTAGACATGCTTACGTGACCTTTCAATATTTCCGAAGGTCAAAGAGGTTGTTTTCTCACCTTTACTCCTTGTGCCTCTTTTACCACTTACTCGTTTTTTACTTATTAAGATTAAAAAATATATATCTATTATTATATGTAATACTAGTTTTGAATCCAGGCATCTCTTTCATCGATTTTAGGCTGTATAAGAAATAAAACAACCAGTCAAGCGCAAGTCGGACTCCCCTACAGGGGTCCCTACCAATTTTATCATGTAAATATTTTTTTTAGCTTCACGCTGTACCCCGCACATGGCAGGGTAGGCAGAGGGAACGTGGGAACCCAGGGTTAAGACACTTCGTTCCACTTCCGGTTTCCACTTTCCGCCGAATATGAGGCATTGCGTGTTGAGTGGCGGAACTCAACGCCGCGCTTCACCTTCTTACCAGAGCGAAGAAATGAAAACATTAAATATTTAAATTGAATATATGAAATATTACATTTCCTCGAGTGTATATCGATCCCACACCCTGCCGGTTACGGTCACACGCTTGTGCCGCTGCGCCACGACAGGCCTCATATAAGTATGTAAATAAATCAATGTGGAAACAATTTATAAAAGCAAATTTAGAAGTTTATTTTCTCACTTCAACATACTGTGGTTATTTAATATTAATTTCAACTTAATACCATTACGATGATTTCAACAGACAGACAGATAATAAAATGTTCCTATATAGGTTCCCTCTTTTTTTTTTCAACCCCTCAGAACATCTTAGAAATATTCTTACGTTATTCAATAACCTTTTACGACTGTTTAGGTAATTACGATAGCATAATAAAAATAATAATTTGGTCAAGATCAGTAGCTCATTTGGGACGTGTTTATTGGTTAAGGGTCTGGGTTCCTCATATGGAGATAAGTAAGACTTATGTATGACACATGAACATACATTATGACTCGTGAAAATAGAGAACGGAGTGCCTCAACTCTCCCCACCATGCTATGTGCGTGAAGATAATTAAAAACGTACACACATAAATTTATACCAATTGTTGAGGCTTTGCATGTGTGGCGGAACTCAACGCCGCGCGCTGCCCCGTTACTAGACCGAGAAAAGTTAAAGTATAAAATATTATTTTTCTGAGTATTATTCCATACTTTGGAATTGAAATATTACTATAGCAATACTACTATGGTATATATGTATGTGAAAGTTTGTGTGTATGTATGTTTGTTCCACTTTCACACAAAAACTATTAAACTGATTTAGATGAAACTTTAAAATAATATAGCTTATAAATCACAAAAACAGACTACAATTAATATATAATATATAATTTTAAAACAATTTAAAGCGGGCGAAGCCGCCACGTTAAACATAGCCGATAGATGATATCAGACGACCTTACTTGTCGCGTTAAGTATTATAAGCATGAAGTCACTTTTAGCAATATAATTACTATAGAACTATGCATAGCGATTTTACGTGATTTCAACGTGTTTTAAGTTGGAAATATTTTTTTTCAGTTTCACGCCCTATCCCGCATATAGCAGGTAACTTAGTGTTCAGACACTCCGTTCTCCACGTAAAATGACAGAGCTCGATGTTACTCTTTGTTTTGGTTAAAACAGTTAAATGAAAATATATTGTTTAATTACCCGATAGAGAGTAAAATATAGAAGGGCATGCAGTACTTCCAAGTTTCTCTACTCGAGTACCTAGTGTCAAGACACTCCGTTGCCCACGCATCACCTAATATTCGAGATTGCTCGATAAGCGACCGGAATTTAACGCCGTGCTTTGTCAATTTTTATATTTTCCTAAATAAATATTACCTCTACCCGTCCGCAGCATCCCTATTTCATCTCAATCAACATACAACATGAACAGTTCAGTCACTGTCACCTCGCCGACCTTCCGCCATGATCTCATTTAATGACCAACCATTAGCTGAGTGTTTACGTTAGTTTTTTTTATTATGTACATATATTATGTTTAATAGATTTTTTTTTTCAGGTTAACGCTGCACCCCGCACATAGCCGGCTGGGAACATGGGAGCCCAGTGTTAAGATACTCCTTTCTCATAAAAACACTTTCGTTGGCCATTTTTCTCTGTATTATCGAGGCATTGAGTGTTAAGTTGCTCACGCAAACCTCGAGCGAGCGAAAAGTGCGAAAAAAATAAAAATATTAAGTTACTAGCGACACACCCGCGGCTTCGCCGGACACATTGGTCACTACGTTCAACTCGCAACAGTAAACGACATATTTGTACACCAACCAACAGACAATTGAAAAGAGCCGAAGGAGAAAGGAGAAACCGGAAAGATATCACTATCTCATCTTAACAAAATGATTGTAACTCTTAAACCGATCAAACTGATCAAATTTTTTTTAAACATCGCAATGAACAAGGCTTTCGTTTAAACAAGACTGCACTCAAACCCCAGCTCGTTTCGCTCGCCAACCCCCGGCGCTTGATCGAAATCAATTTACATCTTGATCCAAATTCATAAAGAATCACAACATCTTTTTTTCATATTATAGTCACTCACGCGAGTGCCTCACAATACACGATATTCTCGATCACCTTCTCTTCCAGCTTGCACTCGATCAATCAATATCAATTTTCTACGTCAACAACTATTATACAAAAAAATCGTACAAAACAAAAAAGTATTTTATAGAATAGAGAGAAAAGTGCGTTCCGCCTAACCATTACCAGCTCTCTTTCGCGAGCTAAAATTATTTGTTCTCCGAGACCCGTCGTGGCGCAGCGGCACACACGTGTGACTGTAAACGACAGGTTGTGGGTTCATACACACTCGAGGAAATGAAATATTTAATATTTTCTCACTCTGATAACAAGGCAAAACGCAGCGTTAAATTCCGGAATGCCACAAATTCGGCGGAAAGTAAGAAACGGAACGGAATGTCTTAACACTAGGCTGCTAAGTTGCCTAGCCTGCCATGTGCAGGATACAGCGTGAATCTGTTGTAGTCTGGCAATACAATGCAAGGAAATGAAAACAATTGATTTACTCTAGCGAGAATCGAACCGGCACCCCTACTTTTCAATTTGCTATATATATATATATATATATATATATATATATATATATATATATTACGATAATTATTTATGTCGGACATTAACCCAAATATTCAGCAATTAAAATATATCTTACATAATTAAATACATATAAACTTCTAACGACTTATAATGACATTTTAATTTTTTAATCCTAGATTTGGTGCAATGCTCTTTTTATTAGGTGCCATTATAAACAAACAAACAAAATTAAATATTAAAAAAATCTCAACCTCAAAAAATATCTCATTTTTACAAAGTGCATGTAGTTCTTAAGCTGCTAAACGGCCGTCCATTAATCACATGATGTTTCTTAGCATTTTAACAATATATATTCAATACGCAATGTCTCAATTCTGTGTGAATTGCGGAACTTTATTTAAAGAGAACAGAGAGTCTTAACTATTGGTTCCCAAGTTTCCCCTAACCTAACCAAATCTGCTATGAGGAGAATAGTGAAGCTAAAAAAAATAATAAAACAAAAAAACAATAAAAAGTTATGTCTTAAAAAATGAATTGTTAAAAAAACATATGTGATATGAATTTGTATAGAATTATTTAGCCCACTCCAGCTGCGGAGTTAACTTCAGCACTTATAACATATCATTAATAATAGTCATTTGCTTTCAACCGAGGGGGACAAAGCTGCAGGTGAAAGCTAATCAGTAATAAATTTAATTTTACACACTTAAGTAATATAATAAAGCATGTCCAAACTTCATTTAAATATTATAATTAAATATATAATATATATTTTCATCTTTTTGCTTCATGCTGTATCCCACACATGGTAGGCTAGGAGGGAACTTGGGAACCTTGTGTTAAGAAATTCCATTGCATTCTCTAA
>DWMZ01005275.1:0-11069 GCA_018249855.1 Eueides tales michaeli | reverse complement strand
ACGCTTCCCGCAATTCTCGCAAGCTGGAGGGTAGTTATCAAAATACGTGGATCTCAAATTTCTGTAAGACTTTTACTAAAGTAAAAATGAAATATTATCCTCAAGAAAATTAACATAGTAAAATTTTATAAGTGTTTTTAGTCTTCTATGTAATGTAAATGTATTAGTTATAACAATATTAAACTATAGACTACTATACGTGTAAACTATATACAGCAAATGACAGAGTGAGACCCGCCCGCGGCTACGCCAGCTGGAATTATGCTGTTCTATTTACAAATTTTAATTAGTTTCTTGTTTTAATAACATTATCACATTCAAGACAATATTTATACATTGAAAAGTAATATTTTAGTGAAATAAAAAAAATATATTATAGCAATTTTGCTGAACTCAATAATTTAATTGACATAAAATTTTATTTATTGACCAGATTTAAAAAAATACAGATACAAAATGTTGAAGATTCCCAAAATGTAACAAAGAAAATTGGATTCTAATATAGTAAGCCGCAAAAAAGATAAACATAAAAACCGACAAAATATTTAAAAATCACCATATATAGTCATATAAGTGTAGTTTTAAATAGTAGACCATGAGTCCGAAGTATAGGAAATAAATTTTACAAAAAAAGATATAATTTAAATTGTAAAAAAAATCAATTCGACTTACCATTATTATTTTGTAGATATAAAAATATTTAAACATGAAATAAAAGAAAACCTATAAAATAATAAAAAAAAAACGTTTATTTCAGTAAAATTAAAAGGCTCCAAATATATTATTCTTTTGAAAATATTAAAAAGAATTTGATTTATAATACTATAAAGTTTTGTTGTGCGTTAAATTTTGTACTTTAACTTTTCATATCAATGTTATTAATTTAGTTCATATAATATTTAGAAAAAAATAAAAAAAAAAACAGAAATAAAAATATACGAGACAATAAAGATTAAATATAATACTAAATTAAAAAACGTATAAAAATTTGAACAAAGCAGGATTTGAACCCGCACCTCTTGGAATCCGTCCACGCGCTCTGACCAACTAAGCCATTCGTTCTCGTTAAGCTCCTTCGAAATTTTTATACGCTTGTTACAACTTTTTTATGCTGTTAGCATCTCTTTAGGTTAAAATATTATATTTTAAAAATATAGTTTTTTTTCCCTAAGTGTGGAATAACACTTTAAAAATAGTAAAAATATTAAATATAAACGGATTTAGACCAACAAGAAGTGTTTTTTCATCACACTGTATTTTGTACATGGTAGAGTAGGCAATGGGAACTTGGAAACCTAGCGTTAGCCACTCTGTTCCCATTTACACACTAGCGTTCCCTACCTTTCACTGAATTTGGGAGGAATTACATGTTGAGTAGCGGAATTCACCGTAACCAAAGCATGAAAATTAAAATATTAAATATTTTGTTTCCTCGAGATGATTGAACCAATAACTATCACTGTTAGACTCAAATAAATATTTCAAAAATAAAAACGCTAACGCTTATGATGTAACACGCTAAGTCTTATAACTTATAACGCGTATTATAGTAGCAGATTTGTAGCCGGTCAGGTTATTGTTGGCGAATTCCGCTACTTTTTAGTTCATTCCCGGGGGTCCAACCGACTGACCGTTAACAATCCATCTCTGGCTTAAACTATTAACATAAGGGTCTATAAAGTTACCCGCCATTAATGTAATTGTTTGAAATTTTGCTATGTTTATAACAAGATTTTTCTTCGTCTTTGTCGCTAAAATATGACATTTATATATGTTTCGGTGGAAAGTAAGGAACAGGACGGAGTGTCTTAACACTAGGTTCCCAAGTACCTTCTGCCTACCATGCCAAGTGCGGGAACAGCGTCAAGCTAAAAAAAATAAAAAAAAACCATTTTTATCAAAATTATTAATGAGCCTCCCTCGACAAAGATTTTTCAAGTTAAAATCAGTAGTTTCTAAGATTTACGTTCACCTAAACAAATTCCTCAGCTTTACTTTCATTTTCATTTCAGCTTCACACTAAATTCTGTAAAAAAAAAATTAGATCGAAAATTGGGAACAGGAAGTGTCTTAATGGGATACAGTGTCATAAAACTAGGGAACTAGTGTTATGACACTGTATCCCATTAAGACACTTCCTGTTCCCAATTTTCCGTCTAATTTAGGACATGTTGAATGATAGAACTAAGCGCGGCGCTTTGCCAAAGTATTTCATATTTCCGTCTCGTTACCAAAGTGAAGATATGTAAGTATCAAATATTTCATTTCCTCGTGTTGGTATCGAACCCACAACCTGTCAGCAATCAACTTCAAGTATATATTGTCAAGTATATTTGCAATATAGTATTGAGCTAACTTTTATTAGAGCAAATGTTTCGTACTTTTGTTTTTTGTATACGATATGAAGGTCACCTTCGTCATTTATATTCGATCACAGGAGTGCCGCAACAACATATACATTTAAAATTTTATTTTTATAAGTAAATATGTTTTCAATGTATAGATTATTAGAATAAGTAAGTTAATGAGAAATACTAAATTTAAAAACGTATAAAAATTTGGACGAAGCAGGATTTGAACCTGCGCCTCTTGAAAACCGTTCAAGCGCTCTGATCACTAAGGCATCCGTCCTAAATCCTGATTCGTCCAAATTTTTATACGTTTTTAAATTTAGTATTTTTCTTTCCTAAGTGTGGAATAACACTTTAAAAATAGTAAAAATAAGTTAATGAGGTTGATTAATAAAAAAATAGTGTAATTCAAGCGGGCGAATCCGGGGGTTGGTCGCTTACTACGGATAGTCGCTCTAGAGCGCTCGTCCCAGGCGCATTAGACTCCGACTGTCTATATAATTATCAATTATTCTACAATCAAAGATAATTTTTGTATGTAGATGTGTTTTTTTATAAAATATTGAAACAAAGAAAAACAGAAAAATGCCCTTATAACAATAACGCTATAAAGCTTACACACAGAATTGCTTATTTAAAAATAAAAAAAACCTAGTACATATTAACGATTCCGTATAAAATAGGATTTACTGAAAACTTACACATGAAAAAAAAGACGTATGTTATCATTCTTCTTTATTCTTAATAAATACAGTTTTGCGGCGTTGAGCTCCGCAAAAGCCAGCGGAAATTGGGGAATCGTCTTAGTGTTTTTAATTTATATGTACTGCAACTTTTTTTAATCCTACAGTGTAATTGTTACGGAAAACTCTGATATTAAGACCGATTCGCTCCAGACCGGTTTTATGTCTTCATGGTCATAGGTTGGTGTGACTGACTACTGCGCATTCCAAAATATATTTAATTTTAAAACTTAAGGATATATACGGCATAATTAATTAACATAATGAATAACGCAAAAATATCACATTTTTTATTACTTATAATGTACTATTTATTTTTAAGCTGGCCTGAGGCTGGGTCTGAGATCTGTCATGGCGCAAGGGCACAAGCGACTGTAAACACAACGCGTTATTAGTTCGATTACCACCCGAAGAAATATTTACTATCATCATTTCTTCCCGCTGATAATAAGACAAAGCGCGGCGTTGAGTTTCACCACTCGCAATACGCAGTGTCTCAAATTTGGCAGAAAGCGGTGGCTCAGCAAAGCACTTCCATGTATTCGTAATAGTAATGGAGTGTTTTAGCACTAGACGTCAGAGTACCCTGTCTTCTTTGCGTGATACTGATCAGCGGGATACTGCGTGAAGATTAAAAAAAGTATATTACATATATTACGGCTACGTTTTCGATTGTTAATAGGAAGAAATAATTTAAAAAAATAAAGAAAAAAAAAATAACTAAATAAATAACTTCTCATTACCTCGCTCTGGTGATATTTTTCAACTTTCCGCTACATCTCGCAATTCACAGGGTAGGCAGAGTAAACCTAGTGTTAAGACACTCTGTTGGATTCCCCGCTTTAAGATAAATTTGAGGAATTGCGTGTTGAGTGGCGGAACTCAACGCCGCGCTTTGCCTTGTTACCATAGCGGAGAAATGAGAACTGGTAATAATTGTGGCATTAAGTTTCACCACTCAACACACAATATTCCTTATCTCAGAGAGAAAAAAAAGGAATCCTTATAGGAACGCTTTGTTGTCTTTTTGTTTGCCAAGGGCATTTATTTCAAGGTATCAAGCTGAAATGACCTTCCAGAGATAAATAAATTAGCTTCTAAGTCAAAGCAATTACGATACGAGCGCTTGTGGATCGTTTTTGTTGAATTTTGTCTAAAAACTTCCGAAAAATGGAATAAATTAAATTTAGATAACGGAAAAAGATAATTGCAAACTTATATCTGTGGTACATAAATTTATATTACGTAAGAAAAATTAAAGATGGTCAATTTTTATAATTATTTGACTAAAAATAATTGAAAACGACGTAATGGGAACGTTGTGTTTTAAGACCAGGTTCCCAGGTTCCTTTTACCTTACCTTAAATAAAATCATTTCTGTCCTGGAATGAATACTTACTGAATCAAAAGAAAAATAATCACTTACAATAGATTATATAATAGAATGAGGCTATAATTTCGACCATTATACATATTTAGCTCTTGTTTCTTATATGTTATTATGAAATTATCGTTTTAGAATGTAAATGATAAGCATTGAATGAGCTATCACATACATATACATATATACTAGCGAACCACCTGCGGCTTCGCCCGCTTGAATTTCACTATTTTATTCACTAATTCCAAATACTTTCTTGTTCTTATAACATTATAACTTTTAAGACTATATCTCTATATACATTGACAACTAAAATTTTAGTTAATAAAATATTGTAGTAATTTTATCGACTTTAATATTTTAAATAGGGGTTGTTTAAGGAAACAAACATTAAATGCTAAGAAGAGGATGCCGTAATATAATTGTGAAAATTTTAATCTTATTAGCTTACAAAAGCACAGACAAACAGATAAACAAACAAACAGAGAAAAAATTAAAAAATCTCTATTTTGAGCTCAATTAAATTAATGAAAGTCCCCTGTAAGAATTTTTGAAATATATCTTTCATATATACCTAAACAGATTTTTATAAGTTTAGACTAGCGATCTCACTGCGGCTTCGCCTGTGATTATTTTCTACTACTAAAGTAAATATATGAAAGTGTCAAAATTAAAAATAACAAAATGAAATACCATAATAGAACAAGATGTTTAAATCAGTATTACCAAACCAATAAATTTCAAATAATCTAACTACAAACTAAATCTTGTTCACAAATAAGCTAAGAGATAAAAAAAGAATAAAAACATGAATATATACTAATTCATATTTTTAATTGGTCCTCTTCTTAAATGAAAACAACATAAACATCTATATTATCTATATACATATGAGGCCTGTTGTGGCGCAGCGGCACAAGTGTGTGACCGTAACCGACAGGTTGTGGGTTCGATCCCTCCGATTAATATTTAATATTTTCAATTTAAATATTTAATATTTTCATTCCTTCGCTCTGGTAACAAGGCAAAACGCGGCGTTGAGTTCCGCCACTCAATACTCAATGCCTCAAAATGAAAGTGGAACGGAGTGTCTTAACACTAGGTTCCCAAGTTCCTTCGGCTTACCCTGCCATATGCAAGATACAGCGTGAAGCTATATCTATAACAAAACAGTACAGTCTGTACATTTTTCAATAAAAATATAGAGTGGTAAGAAAACATTCAATGAGAACAATAATTGTCTATGTGTTTGTGTGTTTGTCTGTTTGCACACGTTAATCTCCTTAACTAATGGACAGATTTGATTGATTTTTTAATTGTATAGCTAACAAAGCCTGGGCATCACATAGGGTGTTACAGAAACTAGAAAACCTGATATAGAACCTTCAGGGATCAGCTAAGCCATAAGAAATATAGAATAGACATCTCAACAAAAGCTACTTAGGATAACCAGTTTCTGTTGTGATATAAAAATTGAAGACCTGGAAAGTCTGGTGACATCTAATGTAGATTTGCAAGGGACCAGCTAATCTGTAATCCATAGAAATTTTGGCTCAGCAAAAGTTAATAAGGATGATGAGCGTTTTCTGTTGACGTATAAAAATTGATTTTTTTTCCGTTTCTACGTCTCTTCACGCTAATCACAGAAACGGGAAATTAATAATTAAATCGTTCGAGCGGGTCGTTAGTTGGTAATTTATACCTATCACTATTATATTTTTGCAATATTTCCTTAACGCTTAGTGTTTCTTTTATTTAAGTCGGTTGATTAATAAAAAAAGTTCTGTCAATTTTAAATATTTTGACAAAATAGCCACAACTTTTTTATTCGTTTAACTGAAATTTTAGTTTTCAATGTATAAATATAAATATCACAAAATTCATTATTTAATTGGAACAAGAAAGTAATTGAGATAAGTAAATAAAATTGTGTTTTAGAAGGGCGAATTTGAGGGCGGGTCGGTAGAATGTCATAAATTTATTAAAATTGACGTACGGATCGGTCTTGCCGTAATCAAGCCGCCTCCAGACATCGCACGGCTCGTAGGTTAGACAATTTTAAATCTATGATATCTCTCTCTTAGTACAATTAAATTAATTTCCAAAGGTGACTATTATATTTAATATGATAAGGATTGATACTGATATAATTTTAAAATAAGTATATTAATGGCCAAATGGCCACTGTGGCTCAATCTTTTAAAATAAACATACACCACTACGCACGCACGTCGTGTAAACGTTTGGAAATTGGACATAAATATTGCATTTTTTGAAAAACAATGAAATTACTGAAAAATATAAAAAAAATGGGAGAAAAAAGTAACCTATATTCATCCCAAGTCCCTCAAATATCTATATACTGAATTTCATTACAATTTGGATTTGACGTGATCACGTCATAGACTGACAGACAGTTACTTTCGAATTTATAATATTAATATAGAATAACAATTAACGTTTGAATCAAAATTTGGTGAAAAAGGGGGGAAAGAGAGTGTCTCGATGGGAACGGTGTGTCAGAAAATGTAAACTATTTTGAACATAAACATACACTTTCGTATCCCACATATACAGAAAACTTAAAAATCTAGTGTCAAGACACCATCGCTTCCCACTTTCCGCAGAATTTTGAAGGCAATGCGTGTTGAGTAGAGAAACTCAACAATTGCCTCGTTACCAGCGCGTGGAAATGATTTTTTTAAATATTTCATTTTCTTGAGTGAAGATCAAAACCCCAAACTGTCTTGTACCCATGTACCATGACTGGCTTCTTTAAATATAACACCGACACCGTCAATGACATTGACATTGTACATAAGCTTAAATAAACGCTCTATGTTCAATAAAACTTTAATATACCTTCATTACATTCATACAGATTCGAACCTATACTGTCCAATGTTAATCCTAACTTAATCACCAATAAATATTACACAAACAAACCCTCCGATAAGATTATTTGATAAATGATTAACCGGAATAGGGTACCCATTGAGGCGGCAAGCAAATTTCCGGCTTAGAGACGTTCTTATTAAAAGCCATTCTATAAATGGTTATATCGAGTCCGGATCCAAAAGCCTCTCCTTTGACGAATGGATCACTAGCAAATTGATTTTGCTTTTTTTGTTTTGTGTTTTAGCTGTGCACCAATATTCTTGATCAATAGATTAAAACAATTGTTACCTTTAATCTTGGCAGTTCCTTTTGTATATTGTGTCTTGAAAATGCAGGGTAAGCAGAGGGAACCTAGTATTAAGCCACTGTTTCCCGCGCAGTGTTTGTTTTCTAAACATTTTGAGTTGAGTGGTGGAACTAAACGCCGCACTTTGTCTTAGTATTAGAGTGGAGAAAGTAAAATAATATCTACTACAGGTGGAAATTACAGCGATATCCGCCGTGTTTACTGTCAGATATATATAGAGCCACAGGGCCCTGATGACCTCTATCTCTCGATCGCTTGCAATAAACAAATATTTATCGTATATTAGGCCCTCACATATGAAATTGGTGTTTTGTATGTGAGGAACAAAATGTCGCATATTTTTTTCATATATTATATTTATTTAATCATAATATAAACCATCTATCTATACCATCTCGTAGGTAGTTTATTTAATCCTAAAAAACCCGGAATAGGAAGCGGCTTGGACAGCCCCATCGGAGTTGATTTTTTCCCTTGCGAGAAATTATCATATCAAATGGTAATCTGTTGGAGCAAGATCCGGGGAGTACGGTGGATGTTTAATTTGGTAGTTGTCTGTTGTGCAGTGAGTTGTCTACCATAGTCGTGAAGATGCAGTGGCGTAGAGCGATTAACCAGCCTCGGTTGGCAGCTAGCTTTCCCAATTGATTTTGTATTAGCTGACTATAGACGTCTGCTGTAATCGTCTGGCTCGATTTGAGAAAACTAACGAACGATACCGAAACTAAATCACCAAAAGCTTACAAGTATCTTTTTTTTGGTTCAATTATTGCTTGAGGCACGATTTGTCTGGCTTCAGCCATTGCGATGACCTCTTTCGATTATTGTAGGAAATTACAAGGACATTTTCCAGGTTTAAGGATGGGAATAACAATTTGGGATTTCCAAGATTGTTTAATATTGTCTGATTGAAATATGATTTACTCACTCTCAGCTAAACGTTGTATTCCTAACATGGCAGGATAGGCAAAGGGGACCTGTGAACCCAATGTTAAGACACTGCTTTCCGTTCTCCATTTTCCATCGAATTTGAGGCATTGCGTGATGAATGGCAGAAGTCAAAACTGTGTTTTATTTTTTTAATAGAGTGAACATTAGTCAGACCTGGGGTATTTTTATTGCTTTCAATTTCTGTGGCGATTTTTTCAAACTATATTTATCTACTGTGTACCCTAAGCATTCTACTTCGTGTTAAAAGAACCTGAACTTAGCCTTTTAAAGCGTTAGCCCCGTGTACTGTGAGCGCTGCATGTAACCTATTTAGGCGTTCGTTACTGTCGGCGCCTGTAACTAAAACGTCATCTAACATGCACAATCCTGCATTCCGGATAACACGCATTCCATAACGTGCTGGAAAATAGCCTGTGCACTAGCTAACCCGAAACTTAACTGCTGTTGTTCAAAGGTTTATTTCAATATTTTTAAATAAACCTTTGTTTGCGAGTAAATACAATTATTATTTTGCGACTTTTCATCCAAAACACACTGTGCATACGCTTATGTTAGATTCTTCTTCATCTTCTTCAGCTTCACGCTATATCTAGCACATGGCCGGGTAGGCAGAGAGAACTTGGGAACCTAGTGTTAAGACACTCCGCTCTACTTCCGTTATCCACTTTCCGGCGAATTTGAGGCATAGCATGTTAAGTGGCGAAACTCAATGCCGGGTTTGCCTTTTTATCAGAGCCAAGAAATGAAAACATTAAATATTTAAATTGAAAATATTCCTGAAGCCACAACCTAACGGTTACAGTCACACGCTTGTGGTTCTGCGCCATGACAGGCCAACTTACTAAATAGCTGTCCGTCGTGTAACTTTGTGAATACCTCAGGAGCAGTTGGCAATGGATATTGATCAACTAACAGCTGTTTATTATTTGTCAACGATTATCGTATCCCATCGCGCTTTAATACAGGTATAACGGGTGACGCACGCTGAGTACTCAACCGGTTTTAATACGCGTATGCCATTCCGTACTGACCTATCTAACACCTTCAAATTTTTTTCTGTATAGTGCAAAAGCAACGGGCCGTGGCTTTTAAAAATTTGGATTTGCACCTTTATTTACATTTAGTTTTCATTTATATTTATTGAATGTGCCTAAATCTGAAATTGGTGACTAATATCTGTCGATTGATTATCTTTTAATTATTAAAAGTTTCTAATTTAAATAAATAAATTAAATCCCCGCCTAAAATCGGCGATCCGCCTATATGAATTATGTAAACTTTTAACGTGTGCGTTTTATTCGTATATATGTAAAGTATAGTTTCGCGATACCAATATAATTAATATTATTTCCGTTGTACGTTAATAGCTGATTGCAACTTTTGATTCAATTAATGGTATGAAAATATTTTAAACATGTGTTTTCTTACACTGCCATAACCCGCCGTGCCGTATTTGAAACTTTGTTTGCTGCCCCTGAGCACAAACTTTCTATCATAAGCTCACCGTTAACAGTGCGAATGTTGAACAACTCACCATCATCACCCTTTTCATGCAACCTTTCATTGGTGATAAATTATTTTTTTTACATATTCTAGGCAAATGGCCTTGAATTTTACATTGCACTTGACTATTTTTATACATATGGTGTACAACACTTTTTCACTATCTGCATTGAAGCAGCTGAAGTATTTCTTCAAAAGGCACTACCTGGATGTTCTTGGATTAGGCTAATTTCGAACCTTTTATATTTGCCATGTTTGCAAATTGTGATCAAACGACGGTAAGCCAATGACATTTGAAATTTAACGGATTCGGTTCTTTGAAAATTTATATTTAAGCGAGAGTATATCATCGCCACTATTGCATATAAGGACGGCGACAAGTTAAACGATGGCTCCATACACAATGAAGTATTTGCCATCTCACGGCATCCTTATGTAGTCGTAGCCACTATTTAATTAAGCATTACCCCCAATATACTACACATACAAATCCTGCCCTTCTGCAGATATTCATCGATTGACGGAAACAAAATTATCCTGTTCCCATTAATTTAAGTCCTGAAATGCATCCAATTCTGAAGAAAAAATGGAGTGATTTTTAGGGATATGTATGTCAGCCGCAGCCAAATCATAGAGACTAAACGATCATAGCAAGGAATTATGTTCTCAAGATTACCGGACTCAGGAATATTGTCCAACATACAATCCAAAGGGTTTGCATACCCATTTCAGTTGGCTTTTTATAAATTATATTTAAAAGAAAAAAATAAAAGGAATTAGTAAAATTTTCTATTGTAGTTATATATATATATATATATATATATATATATATATATATATATATATATATATATATATATATATTTCAGCTTCACGCTGTATCCCGGCAGCGCAGAAGTAACTTTTTATTTGGCACTTTCCGTGAAATTTGAGGC
>DWMZ01005274.1:0-11069 GCA_018249855.1 Eueides tales michaeli | reverse complement strand
TGCATGCAACCTAATGCTAAGCATACCGGATTAAATTAAGTGTTCTTTTGTATTACCGCTTTATTTTGTTTGTTAAATGTATGTAAGTCGGTTATCTAGTTTATAAACGACCAGCATCATTCGAGCAATTAATGTAGATTCTTAAAAAGATCCTAATAATGTTATATATAAATAATAAGTAATTAATGGCGGTCAAGAGAAATAGGACAAATATTTAGAAAACCAAACACTACAGTGTACACTGTACTTTATAATCGTATTTATAAGATTATGTTAATGTCCGTCTATCAGTCTTTGTTTGACTGCCAAGATCTTTTTTGAGAAGATGAAATTAATTTCAAATATGGTTTACAGCATCTTCGACTACAGAAAAAATAAACTTCTAAGTCAAAACAATCCAAGATCGCTCGAATATTTATGTTTGGTTTTTTTACATATTGAAAGAAATTGATTCCAAAATCAAAATTTTAGAATAATTTCTTTGATCTAGGATTATTAAATTTGACAGAAAAGAAGAAGAAATTTATTCTACAAATGAAGGAAAAGATCCCCACACTTTTCACATAACCATTATACACGAAAATGTAAATTTTGATTATATGTTCATATAAACGAGTAGTATCAAACCGAAAAGATCGCAAATAGTTATCATTTAAACGATACGCCGAGCGGTACAATCTCTGCATACCTGTCTTTCCTTGTCCATTGACATTAACCTCATTATAGGTCCTCCGGATGGTTCTGTTTTTAAGTGATATTCATGCAGTACTATCGATACTGTAATCTGAAGGGCCAACCGAGGTCTTCTCCTTTCTTACCACTTACTCTTGTTTCATAAATCTTTTTTACCATTTTTTCATCCCTGTATCGCTTCGTTTTGCTTAACTACCTGTTACGTTTTTCTTCATTCTCAATGTGACATCTCCATCTGCTATTCTGGATCTCCGCATAGTTTTCGATGATGATATCAGATCCCTAAAGCATTTATCATTATTTTATTCTTCTTTTATAATAGAAGAATGAAAGCATATCAAGCACTGCATTGTATGTAACAATACATCTTTGCTGAATATTTTACTATACCAGCAGCAAATATGCTTTTCCATATCCATAGATAATTATTTCTACACTTATGAGTACTGCAACATTTATTCTGTTGATAAATTGAGCACTGTATCGTCAACGTAGAACAGGCATAGTGATTTCAGGTCACCGTTTCGCTTTCTTTCCATATTTGATGACAACTATCCTAATATAAATTAAACAAACAACTAAGCTGACATGTTGTATCCTTGCTTATCACCTAATTTGATATCACACCAAGGGTATTCCATCTACTATTTACACAGGAACTGAGTGATCTCTATAATGAGACTTTACAAGCAGCAGTAATTGTCTCTTCACTTTGTGCCTGGGCACTAGTATCTCCAATATATATTTTTTTAATTTGAACAGGCGCCGTTTCTAAGTGCATAAAACCACAGAAAACTTCTTGGTTAATGACGAAATTTGTTTTTAATCATAGACAAGGAAAAGATCCATTGACCCTCTTTTAGATTTACCGTTCCTATTCCTTCTTCTCTCAACTGATAGTCCTATAGTTAGTATTTATAGTATAACTGTGATTCTTATATAAAACGACGAATTGGCACCAACCGTGTATTCTAACATAAATTGAACAAACCGTGTATTCTAACGTAAATTGCACAAAAACTTAAGCAAGTTCCCGATGCGTAACGTATTTTATTTAATCCATCTTACTTAATAATTCATTTATTTTCATTTTCACCAAGCCAGCTATTTCTTGGCCCACTTTTGACTTGGTATTATTCATGGTGTTTGCGATGGATGATGCTACCGTCTTATATATAGTTGGAATGGATCGCTACGAGCCTTTCTTCATATTCATTAATATTTTTTGAAATAAATTGTTAAATACAATTTAATACTTTGAAATAGTTTCGTTTTTTTTTACAATTATTTGCATATTAATGTATATGGCGAATATTTCGAATTTAACATTCATTGTTGCCCCGGGGGCCTCATAAATTTAAGTTACAAATTATAAAAGTATATCAAAAAAATATGCAGCTTGAGAGTATTTTGTTGAAAATTAAAATATTTTTTTTGAGATGTACTCCGTTGTTTCTAAATAAAATCCCATATATGTACATATTAAATATTCGAAAAAGTAAAAAACGAATAAAAACAGCTGAATATAGTTTATTGAATTATAGTTAAGAATAGTCTCGATTAAGTCACTTTTTACATTAAAAAGTATCCAAAATCGGTTCATCTACTTATAACTTAAAGCTTGTGAAAAATGAATACTTCCCACTTCCATCAACCCCCAACCTTGCGTTCTTGATGCGTCGAAGGCAATTATAAGTTGAGTCAATGGTTATTGGGACAGGAAGTCTGTCGTTACGCAGTCAATCGTGAAGAAGATTACACGGATGCTAAGTGTTCAACAGCTTCTGTAAGCAGTGCCGGATTAAGCCAGCGCGGGGCATGTAGCAAATTTTGTAAAGGGGCCCTTAGTTTGCTATAGGTTCTCACGTTAAGGGTATTAAATAAAACAGCGACGTGGAGTTCAATCACTCAACACGCAATACCTCAAATTCGGCGGAATGTGGGGAACGGAAGTGAAATGGAGTATCTTAACACTAGGTTCCCGGGTTCCCTCTGCCTACGCTGCCTCGTACGGGATATAGCGTGAAGCTATAAAACAAAACTGTTACAAATAAACTTTTCTAGATTTAATATGGGCAAACTTAGAGATAACACTTTCAATATCTACTTCTTTGAGCAAATCATACTTACAGATTAAGACGTTCTTGACCCATCGTGTTTCCTTATTCGTTTTAACGTTAAAAAAAAACGTTCGCTACTGCAGTTAATGATCATGAGAGACAAGTAAATGCGCAAGGCAATTTCTACGTTTAGGAAACACGCTCCTAAGGAATTATTTAATAAAAGCTTATAAAATTGCAATTCCAAAGGTTCTAATTTCTTGCTGTCAATAATAGTAGCCACATCTGTTTTTAACAGTTCGGGGAACTGCACTAATTCGTCGCCTAGGCTGTTCTCCAAATCAACTTCGTAAGCACTGACCATATTTGAGGCGATTTCTCTTCTGTTTTAAGGGATTTTAGCTGTCGAAATATTTCAAAAACACCAGTAATTTTATGATATGCTTCCATACGTACTAGACATATGGAAGCATATCATAAAGCAAACAGTACATTATCAATAATGACAGTAAAAACTTGAATTTCAAACCAGGTGTTTGATTTTCAACAAAGTTGTCGAGTGCGGTGAAATTGTCATTATTCCGGTTCTAACTTATTCATCGTTGAAACCAGTCCGAAAGCTTTATTATAGCATTCTGCTTTTTTATCCTTGTTTTTGAAAATGTCTTCCAAAACTTGCTTAATAGTGATAAAGCCATATAAAAGCGCCTTCGTAGCATCAGCGCGGGCTGACCACCTAGTGTCTGATAACTTATTCAATATAAGAATTTTTGTAGTAGAATCTTTAAATGTACTAAATTAAAAAAACGTATAAAAATTTGAACGAAGCAGGATTTGAAACCGATGTAACTTTTCTATTAGCGAGCTTTCTGAATGTAAGTATACACATACATGCACATCTGCCAGCTAATTACATCTTCCGGCTACAGGCCAATATGCAAAAAGCGAAGTTTTGAAACTTATAAAGGAAAATCTTTAAATAATGTAATATAATGTGATTTTATTATAACTTAAAATTACGTGTAAGTATTGTAGTTTGAATTAAAATGCATACTGGGTATCAAATAAAAAATGAGTTATATTTGCTTACCTATACCGAATTCACATTGGTTGTGAGGGATGGCTTTAGATATTAATTCTGTCATCTTTGCATACTTTAATTTTTAAATTGATATTTAATTTTAACTATCAAGTGTCTCTATACTTTATTTAAAGCCGAAAGCTCATTTATATTTCTATTGGATTTAACTAAATAGATATTTCAATAAATGTTTGCATTATCAGCTTGAGAAATCATGTGACGTGTATATAAGAGTAGATGGCGATTTTATAATTCAAAGATTATTATATTCCACTAACACTTACATTATATTGTGCTAAGAGTCTATAACACACTTATCACACTACGTATCTAAACGTAACAAGAACGGTCTCATTTTATTATATTATGTCCACCGGAACCCATAAAGGGGCGGGTTCGTGAGCCGTTTGTCATGGGAACCGACGAACTCGGCTTACCACTTCAGAGTTCGTTGTTATATACGGTGAGAAAATAAACTATTAATAGTAATTCCTACAGAACACAATCACAGCACTGCTGTTTTA
Source organism: Eueides tales michaeli (assembly GCA_018249855.1). Lineage (NCBI taxonomy): Eukaryota > Metazoa > Arthropoda > Insecta > Lepidoptera > Nymphalidae > Eueides > Eueides tales. The sequence goes on along the minus strand of DWMZ01005274.1, from coordinate 6,711 downwards.
GTAAATAAAATAACATCAACATAAAGCGTGAAATTCATATTATATCACTAGCGCCAACGAAAATCTATATAGGGTAATTGATTTCTGTATCAGTTAATAATAATAATAATAAATCTAACACCTCTTAATTTATCTGCAAAAAATAATTGATGTGAAATTAAAAATACAGGAATGGTCACAGAAACCCTTACATGGAAGACATCATCAAGATCTTGTGAGCCCTAATGTAGATCATTATGCGTCAAACGCATGGTTAAGATACGGGGAATTGTTTCCAGAGACGGAAGGGTTTCTAATGGCTATACAGGATCAAATCATAGATACCAAAAATTATAGAAAACACATACTTCGCAATACAAAAATAGACAACTGTAGACACTGTCATAAGGCATCAGAAACCATTCAGCATATCACAGGAGCTTGTAAAGCAATTGCACAAACTGACTTTGTAGTCAGTTTGTGCAATCAATCATTCATCAAAATCTATCCCATAAATATGGCTTTATCAAAAATAGAACAGCTTATTACAAATACGTACCTGAAATAATATTGGATTCAGACAATTGTAAAATATATTGGGATCGAACTATAATAACAGACAGGACCATATTTTGTAATAGACCTGACATAACGCTTTTTGATAAACTTACAAAAACTGTATTCTTAATTGATATAGCTGTCACAAATACCTATAATTTACAAACGCCGCACACAGAAAAGATAGCAAAATATAAAGAGTTAGCGATAGAAATTAAATTATAATGGCGAGTGGATAGTGTTAAAACGATTCCAATAGTAATTTCATCTACAGGGATTATACCCACATTATTACACGAAAGTCTCCAGATCTTACAATTACATCTACTCACTTATGTCCTAATTCAGAAAGCTGCCATACTTAATACCTGTAGAACAGTACGTAAATTTCTATCCATTACATCTTAGGAACATATTGGAAATACAGTAACACTCTATTAATTGCTTGGTCAAAAGCCCGCGTTAATGAGTTATTTTAACTACATTTTTTTTAAATTAAATAATAATAATAATAATTACAGCCTTTAATTCCTAAACATAGGTCTCTAAGTTACAAAATGTCCCTAAGTTCGGTGTGTCTTATGACATAGGCCTCCTCGAATTCCTTCCAATAGGTCCTGTTGTTCTAATGTCTACGTTCCTGGCTCTGTCTTTGATTTTCAACCCTAGCATGCTCCTTTCCTTGGCACGTTGGCATTTTTTAACCTTTCCCTATGGTAAAGTGTTGTTGACCAAGTTTCACAGCCATAAATAAGAACTGGTGCAATACAGATCTCGAATGTTTTCTTTTTTATGTCATTGTCTAGATCCTTGTTTTTGACTATTTCCTTTAGTGACCAGTATTTTCTCCATCCTTGGGCTATCCGTCTATTTATTGCCTTTATCATTGTATCTGTAGGGATATTATATGTCCTAGGTAAATATATTTTTTGACATATTCAATCTTGATGCCGTCTACCAAAACGTTTATTTCCCTTGAACTTGTCAACAATTTTGTTTTACAAGCCTTGATTTCCAGACCAACTTCTATACTTATATTTGCAAGGCTCTGCATCATTTATTCTATTACTGTTGAATTCTCTGCAAGAAGTACCAGATCATCGGCAAATCTAAAGTGGTTTAGTCGAGCTCCATTTATTTTCAGTCCTAAGTTGTTCCAGTTTAGTTGCCTAAATATATGCTCCAGCACGGCGTTGAATATCCTAGGGGAGAGAGGATCGCCTTGACGTACGGCCTTTTTGATAGGAAATGATTCTCCTATTGATTCTATTTTAATAAAGGCCTTGCTAGATTTGTTTTTGATTTACTCTTAAGTATTTTATTTACTTTTAAGTATTTCAACGTAGTTGCTCTGGAACCCTTGTTGTTTTAGGCTCCGCCATAAATATTGATGCCTGAGGCTGTCGAATGTCTTTGCGTAATCTATAAACGCCAAGTAGATTTGCTTATTATATTCGTTATACTTCTGTATCAATTGTTTTTTCTGAATCCTGCCTGCTGCTGCCGACACGTAGGTTGGTTTTCGTTAAATATTGATGATATTCTTTCCAGAATCACTTTAGCAAATACTTTATCCACGTTTGATATGAGAGAAATTGGTCTGTAGTTCCCAATCTCGGCTCTAGGGCCCCTTTTATGAAATAAAATTATGTGACACTCAGCCCAGTCATCTGGAATTTGCCTAGTTTGTAAGATTTCATTGAAAAGTATTCCCAGTACAGGACTGATTTCCTCTACGGTTCCCCTGAGCATTTCATTAGGTATCTTGTCCGGCAATGGGACTTTCTCAAGTTTCTGGGGCTTTATTGATTTGATTATCTCTCAGGAAAGGATTTCCGGCACTTCCTCTATTTTGCTAATTTTTGCTTCGTTTATATCCGAAATTGTGGTCAACTTTGAATCGAATTTGTCAGAATTCAATAGGCGGTAATAGACTGTAGCTAGTTTCTGTATTGAGAATTGATTAGTTAAGTAAGATTTGCGTTGTTTTAGTTTCGATATCCATTCTTTCCTATTCGCTTAGTTGTTTTATAGCCTTTTTTGTTCCTCCTGTTCTTTTTATATTTTCTTCTAAAACTCTATATCTTTTTACTTTGCGGTCTTTTCTTATATTCTCCATAATATCCTTGCTAAGGTTTGCAATTTTTTAGCGCCTTTCTTTTTCCCCTTTATTTGATATTAGGGTTCTTCTTTCGTATAATATTCTTTCTTTCGTGTTCTAGTGGCTCTTTGTTTAAGTAGATTTCTTTGCTTCTGGGCTTGTTGATTGTCATCTCTTTTAATTTGTTTTGTAATTTCCGGTATTTGATTCCCATTTCTGTGTCCGAGGTAATAATTTCATTGAGTGATTCTGAAGCGCTGATACTGTGCTATGTGTGTTGGGAATTTATGGAGTGGCTGTGTTCTGAAACTTCTGATATTTGATACAACTTAGTATTATTTACTAGGTTTTTCCTGGATCTTTTGAGTTGGTTTAGGTTTAGACAGCTTATTACCATTCAGTTGTCTGTGTAAAGTTAAGGTTTTTAACTATGTTAGTATCTGTGAACGCGCTTGCTTTGTTGGTTATAATAAAGTCAATTTCAGTTTTGAATTTTGCACCTGACGAGGACCACGTTGCTTTTAGTTTGTAAAAATGTGAGTTCATTAATTTCCATCACAAATTCTACTATTTCTTTCTATTTTTGCTTCTTTTACCATACCCAAATTTCGTTCTGTGCGTTAAAGTCGCCCATAATTATTATGTTGTTGTTGTAGTGCGGTTCTATTGCTTCTGTAATGCTCTAATAAAAAAAATCTGTGTCAGATTTCCCCGCTGGTTCAGTTTTTCTTGTAACCCAGAAGTTTTAAATGAACTACGGCAATTCTGTCAGATATTCTCTAAAACGCCACAATGTTCTTCTTTAATTTAGGAAATATAAGGAAAACTACTCCGTTGTGACCAGTGTGTTCTCATTTGTGAAACAGGATAAAGTCATTTCTCTCTTCTAACTCTTCTCCTGGCCTTCTAATCTCGCTGATGCCCATTATGTCCCATTTTATGTTGGTTATGGTCATTTTTGTATTGTTCCCTTTTGCAAATATTTTCTAGTTAGTGTTGCTTTAAGGTGTATCGAATTGTAATATTTTGAATGATATGGAGGGTGTTTGTCTTCTTCCCCCACGGTGACAAGCCTTGGGGTGCAATGTATAAGTGTTTTGTTTGGTAATGTAGTAGTTGGATTTGTTTGGGTTTGGGTATCGCGTATTAGTTTTTAGGAGATTTGATAACGAAGCTGATCTGCCGCGTTCTACATAGTTTAATATATTTTGTAATAATTATTTACTTTGTTTCGGCCTCTCTAAAAAGAGATCAACCCCCTCTCTAAAAAGAGAGGGCCTTGATCAAGTTGGTTAATGTACCTTCGGTGTTACCTGCATTGATTTTCTTTTCTGATGGGGTTTTCGGTGATCCTGAAGTCTCTCTTTTATTCTTTTCTCCGTTGTTTTCGTGTGCTTTCTTCATTATCAGTTTGTCGTATCTTATGAACGCTATATTGCCTTTTTTCTTCTCCTCTGCAACTTGCAGCTGTAGTTGTTAACGTTTTTCTATAATTTCTTTAGGAAAATTTCTTTTTTCTTTAGAATAATCTTTATTATTTATAACTTCTTGCAGGTTCTGTTTGTTTCGCAGAATCAGATGTTTTTTCCACGTTTGTTGTGAGTGAGATTAGAACAGGGCGATTTTTATTGAGCTCTTTTTATTTGCCGATTCTGTAAATATTTTTTATTTCGAGGGCTTGTACTCGCCATTTCTATTATAATGTCTTTTATGTAATCTACCAGATCCGTTTCTGTTGATGTTTTTCTCTCGTCGATGCCAAAAAAGACAAGGTTATTTTTGCGTTTGTCCTTATCAGCGGTTTTGAGTTTTAATTCTAACTTGTTTTATTCTTGATTTGGGCGCTTTCTTCGGTGATCGTTTTAAGCTTTTCGTCTAGTGCTGCCATGACATTTTGAGTTACTGATGTTGTTATAAGTTTAGTTTGTTTCATCTTTGGTCTATGTTTATTATTATTATTATTAATTAATTTATTTATTTATCTAATTTTTTTTTCTTATTTGTTGCTATGGCAAGACTTGTTTCGCTGTGGCAACACTTGTGTTGCTGTTTGTTATGTAGGCAGTTTTCACCGTTCTATAGTGTATACTTGCATCAGATTGCAATTGAGACTTGACAGTAATTTTGTAGGTTAGAATGTTTACAATATGCGTATGATTTGTTGTCACAGTTTAATGAATTTACTGTAACTTTTCGGTGATCATGTAGTTTGTCCTTTTTACAGTGAAAAGTTCGTAGAACACACTTTGTTGGCACTTTTTTACACTGTTTATTTTTAATTTTCCGCGGAGTTTTGCATCGAGCATATTCACTGATCGACGACCGGAACCGAAATCAGTATTATTAATTCGGTCGAAGCTATTGTCCTTTTATTTATTGCAGTATTTTGTTAAAATTTTACAAATAAAGACGAAGAGTCTTTGATTGTAAATTTTTAAAGCTGAACCTTGTCAAAAAGTAATAGTCATCTTTGAGAGTGAAGGCAGTCTTCATTCACTCTTCAATTTGTAGATTGTAGAATCATTTGAAATGTAAATATTTAAAACCAGATTACATTAAAAAAAATATTATTTTTTTAGGGTTATATGATTTGTTTTATTAAATTATATGATACCTTAGCTAAAAGACATTAAGTAATAATTATTACGATGGGAGGTTGATATCAATAAACTTTATTTATGGACGGTAGAACATGAGAAGTGTGGCAGCTTCTTCATTTAGGCTCCTTGTTTATGGCTGACGCTCGCGTAATGACATCGTTAGAGTGGGCCAAAATGAAATTATTATTATGAAGCAAGATAATATTTTTCTTGTAGAGCAGTAATTTGTATGCTAGTTGCATCATTATTTTACAAGTAATATAACATCTTCAGTAATGGTGTCGTTGCTAAGTGTGGACGTACTGTGCGGTTAGAAAATTCAACAGCAAGTACCGGGTCGTTCTCGAGAACACTCACCATGATAGCGAACGCACAGCGATGAGATGTCTCTACGGAGAGTCAAAGTGTCACGCTTTTCACAGACTGTTAATATTATAGATATCTTAAATTATTTAGTTTATGTACTCTAAAGTAATTATATATTAAAATCTTTACATCCAAAGTAACTTTATTTTCAAGCTTTATACACATTTTGTACTAATAAATTCTGGAGCATATATAATGCCAATACTTTACATTAAAATGTGAGGTTTTGTCATCGGTCGGGTTATCTTTACAACAGATCGACTTGTTGATACCGGTTAACTCTTTCGTTTGTGTCTAGTTATTCCGTTCCTTTTATATTGTTTTTAAGTTTCTGTGCCGGTTCTTTGGTAGCAACATTATTCCAGGTTTCTAAAGCTTAATACAAATATAACATGTTATGAAACGTAGTATTATTTACTTTAAAGATTTATGTATGGCACAGAAGTATGTAGATGTAGCTCCTCCATGATTTAAATGTACACAAGTTACTCTTTTTATTTGAAATGGGCACTGTTACTTTCATTCAATATTGAACACTCACTGTGTGCAGTAATATGGATTAATAAGTAGGTCTACCCTAACGATAAAGATCATCGGACCGTTACAAATACATAAATATATGATAAAGGTAGTTTCATAATGATTTCCACAGATATACCTACAATTAAAAAAGTTATATACTAATAACTTTATGAGACGTTTGTAATTTAGTTCATTCTTTAACCAATCTATATAATATGTAATATCTTCAGATATGATAATGTCTGAAATTACGAGCATTACAGAAATGTGTAAAACAGTTATTAAAAATTAAACAATTAACTAAGTTATTAAAAATTTATGTCTTACAAAGGTATTGTGAATAAAGAATTATTGATATATTCCTTCTATTAGTGTTTAAAAGATTTTATTATTATGGCGTGATTATTTTAGTTTGATCAATGAAATGATTTTTTAATTCTTTTTTTAAGCTTTACGTTCATTTTAAGGCACTTCCGTTAATCATTTATCGCCTAATTCTGTTGGAACTCAACGCCGCAGTTTTCCTTTGTTACCAGAGTTAAGAAATGAAAATATTAAATATTTCATTTCCATTAGTCGGGACCA
>DWMZ01005273.1:0-11069 GCA_018249855.1 Eueides tales michaeli | reverse complement strand
TTTCGATTCACGCTGTGAAAATTCTGATGAATTATTTGCATTTTCTGGCTCTCACAATAAAGACAAAGCGCGACTTTAAGTTGCAATATCTAAGGATTTGGCAAAAAGTGGGAAATTAAATGTCTTAGCACTACGTTTCTGCTGCATAGCCAGCTATGTACCAGGATACACGGTGAAACTAAAAAATGAACTCATTCTTATTTTTTAGCTTCACCATGTCTCCCGCATATAGCTGGGATTCAAATTTAAGGATTAAATTTACGTGAGGAAATAAGTATGTTTCATTTTAATATTTTTAATACCACTGTAGCAAAACAAAAGTTGCATTCAGATCTACTTCCATAGGAAATCCTACACCTATCCTACCCTAAGCCATATTTCCACTGAAAATGAAAAAGAAATATCTTCTAGTAATAAATTTCACATCTTATAATTGCAATTTATCATAATAAGAATTGTTATTATATTTTGTAGTGTAACTTAGTTTTTTGTTTAATTTCTCTCTAGTTAAGATGGAATAGTAACAAAGCTTAAGGAGTAGCGTCTGCGTAATTGTGTTGCTCTGAACTAAGAAAATCACAAAGAAATTGTATTCAAGGAGGTTTATTTCAGCAAGATAATGGATCCCAGCCTTATCACATCTTGTAAGATACTCGTAAATCCAATATGTATTTCGCGTAAAGCAGTACATGAAAATAAGTGTTAGTGTCAAGACACTTCGTTCCCTACTTTAGGTCTAATTTTCGAAATATTGCATGTTAAATGTAATCTAAAACCACGCCTTTCCTAATTACCCGAACATGAAAACGAGTTAGTAAATTCCCCCCGAGTGAGAATCACTTCCATAATTCAGTACAAATTGGAGAATGAAACGGAGTGTCTTAATATTAGGTTCCCAAATTCTCTCCGTCCCTATCGTGTACGGTACCTATGCAGCGTTTAGCTGAAAAAAAAAACCAAATTATCGCTATCGCTAAAACAAAATGAAACAAGTTTCAACACTGGATGCGTAATATATACATGTCTTTTGTTTTTTTTCTTTTTCGCACTCGCACCTGTAGTTATAATATTAATATATTTTAGTAGTTCTTTTATTGCAGTTGAAGAAACTAATTTAACTTAGTAATTCTATTTAAATCTCAACCCGGTTTCATAAAGCCCAGGCGCAGTTGGAGACGGACTTGCGAAAGTAACTTGTAACTTTTTCAATATAAAAAAAGAAAAAGAAACATATCTCGAGAACTAAAAGTATTAAAAACTTGGCTACTAATTTAGTTGCATTGCTCAAATATTAAATAAACATTATATTACGTTTATTAAATAAGCTTTATTTAAGCTTCTTTTAGTAATGCTTACTAATGTAATGCTTATTTAAATTATTTTTACCTTAACATTTTCAGCACTTAATAAATTAAGTAAAAATATAAAGTATTATTTTTTACTCTTTTTTAAACGAGATTAAGGCATCTATCTATTTTTACGTCATTTTGCAGATACTAGATATTTGATAATACAAGGAATAATCCTTGTATTATCAGATGTCCAGTATTTTATAATACAAGGATTATTCCTTGTTTTGAGATTAAATGTGGTTAGGTACAAACTGAGGCCTTGAATATAAGTTCAAGGTCGTAGTTTGTACCTAACCACACATAATCTTTAAAGAAAATAGAATAGCGACCAAAATATTTCAAAACTAATTCTTTAATGATACTCACAAATATTAACAAAAATAGTTTTAACTACTATATCGAAGTTTCGCAAGAGCTGAACGTGTCAACTTAGTGCTATTGTTTATTTGCTTCTTTACTATTTATTTTATTTTATAAGAAGAATACAAACGTATGTAAATATTTATTTAAAACATTAATCCAATTATTTTTCTTAAAAAATAAACAGCTTTTGTGAAGTGAGCTCAGTGTCATTTATGTACTAGAATTAGTAAACGTTTACTCGTGAGATGTTGCAGGCTAATTCTTATACTAACCCTCAAAGATAATATCAAGAGACAACCACATTTTGTTATAAAACACCAGAAAATTAAGTAGACAAATTAAAACGTTATTTATGTACTTACAATCATTTATAATTATAAAGATACTAGAGAACCACCCGCGGTTTTGCCCGTTTGCGTACATTTATGATTATTTATCTACTCACCTTTAAATACAGTTTATTCGCGCTTATATGTGAATTTCATTAATTGTGAAGTTTTTTAATACCTTCGGCTACATTATTATGATTTAAAAAATCTTTTTTTCTTCTTTCTCACATCAATTCCGGCGTGCCGTTTCAGGATTTGACTTCCTACTTGATCTACTTCACCTTGCAACGTCTTTTACGTAACTTACGTTAGTATAAATAAGATGTCATTATTATTATTATTATAGTTTATTTTGTTACATTATTTTCTCATCACCTACATTTATTAATATACAGAGAGGATAGAAATTTATTGTAAACTCACTCAATATAATTTAATGATAGTTACATACTATCAAGTTGAATTGTCATGGCGAAATACACAAATTAATAATTGTTAAGACCTCTGCGACAATAATTTTTATATTTTAGTTAGTTTTTATGAAAATATGATGAGTATTTCGCCAAAATTATCCTCATCAATTACTCCATCTATGACCTAAAATTTTACTAAAATGCGTGCAGTACGTTTCATGTTTATCGTGAAAAGACAAACAAACCATGGATGCCATGAAGGACTTTGTCTAATAATACTTGTAGATGAATAAAACTTTTAAGCGTCGTTCACTTCGCGCAACAATACGACAATGATGTATATATCGTTTTTTTTTAATATATTAAACTTTTTAATTTAGTCTCCTGCAAGATTAAAAAAAAATCCAAATTCATCAGTTGCATAAGATAAATGATATTAGGTCACATATCGTAACAAATCTCACTGAACTAAGAAAGTAAGTTTTTTATCGATCACTCACCTACTAAATGTAGCAACATCATACAAGTGTCAACGATGGAGCTTTTTATAAGTGAAAACCTCCAAAAACCGTCAGGTAGTAAGTTATATATCACTGTCTTCGCTGTCATGATCATTGTAACATTTGTAACTTAAAGAGGATTTTCTAAGAAAATAAACCAGAACTTCCCAATCGCCGTAAAAAAGCTTAATCCTCGAGGCGCGAGGAATAAATTCACTTCCGAGGAAGTCTATTGATACGTCCTTGTTAGACGCTTAGAATTAACATAAAATATGAGACGTTTTCCTGCGTTTGGAAAATTGAAGATTCAAACTTGTTACTTTAATAGCCAGTATATATTGAGAATTTTAAAGCTGTTATTCCACACATAGGAGAGATATTTTTTTAAAAAACGTATTAAAATTTGAACGTCTCTTGGATAGTTTTGAAGAGATTATTTAGGAAATATATTAATAATTTCATTCAATACGCTTATGGATTTTGGTAGCCAACTACAATTTTTCGCGCTCTTATGTTATATTCAAATTTTGCTGTTAGATATTAGAAAATATTAGTTAACTCCGAACTATTTTAAATTTTACTATAATTAAAGATTTCCTGGTGACGTTTTAATTTGTATATACCTTTACTTTCGCGCTATATTCCTGCTTGTAGACAGAAAGAACCTAGTGCCAAGATATTAAGCTCTTCGCTGTCTGACACACTGCAAGAAGTTGCTTGTTGAGTGACGTAATTCAACGCAGCATTTGGTCTTGATAATGCAGGTAAAAGAGTGACGATTGAACCCACAAGCGTCGCGCTTTCATATGAAGCCGATCGACTGCATTACAGTGATTTTTCAAACATTTAAATTTAAAATTACATATATACATAATTTTTAGATTTTCTTATAGAAGAAAATAATATAACAAGAGATTTTATAAAATAAAATTATTTTTTCCAAAATAATTCCATATATTTATTATATATACAGAATAAAAGAAAAACAAAACAAGCATCGCAGGTTCTATCACAATTTAGAAAGAAAGTATCACATGACTCTTTTCACCTTGATAATTATTAGATATTTGGGTACAGATAAAAAATATACTCGTATTGTAAGAGGTCGTTTGATTCCATATTGGCGTGAAATTGACTGTCTCAGACCCTTTTCATGGTCTCGTAAATGTCGTATGAAATACGTTAGTAATATAAGTCTTCTTAGAAGCGAGTTCTATGTTATTTATTACCACTGATCCAGTAGTACGTTTCACGCTGCATCCTACTGCGTAAAGCAGGCTTTACGCTACACCCCGCACATGGCAGGGAAAGCAGAGGGAACTTGTGAATCTTGTGTTAAGATACTCCGTTCCTTTCGCAAAATTGGGAATGGAACGAAGTGTCTTAACACCATTGAGTTTGAGGCATTGCATGTTGAGTGACCAAACTCACAAACTAGTAAATTTATTCCTCGAAGTAATAATTGAACTAACTTAATGGCATCAAAATTATTATTACATAGCCTCTTTGGCTTCGAAATATATGAAACAATTTGCTTGTTAAATGTGTTGTATTAAAATAATAAATTCCCTTTATTTCCGAAGTCCACAATGCATCTCGCTAATGATTATACACAACATTCCTGCAAATAAAAGTCATATTGCGATCTCTTTTTCCTACTTATTTCATTCCATTCTGATTTCTGTCTATGAATTGTTATTTATTACTGAAGTTACTTTGGTGAATCATACTAATAGTAATTTTATAAGATTTTTATAAAGTACTAGAGAGCTTTGCGATCTGCTCCCTTCTTTTTTTAATTTAGGCAACTTTAGTAGTCTCCTCGTTCTTTATGTTATACAACAGACAAATAAACGCTACATATTTTTACGCACTCTTTGATGTTAAAGTCACTTCGTTTTTTACCATATATTGTTATCAAGAAAGCAATTGCCGCGCGCGTCTGTCTCTTGGCGTAAATTTATAGCTGTTTACTCAAAATATCTACAACTGTTATTTTTTATGGACAAATACTTGTCGTAGGGTCTGCAAGTAAACAAAATTAGCCGAAAGCTGTTAAGAGCTGGTGCTTTCCTTCTTAGATTCCTTCCCATAACTACTAAAATGTTGCTAGCAAACTGTCTACTACTACCCGTTATTGATTATACTGATGCTTGTTATCTCAATATTAGAAATGAGCATTTAAATATTAATATTATTTAAAAGAAACATTTGCAAGCGTTCAATGTAAATATCCTGGATATACCTTATGAGTAATTGAGTATTACGAGACATTCATCCTTTAGTTCACAGTACCTCTTATGTTAACAGTATGAGGAAATGAAAATAATATACTTCTTTCAGTAGAAACGAACTCATCACGGGAGTAGATTTCATACAATATAAGTGCAAGCCCAATCTCCTCTATTTTAGTACAGATTCTGTAGTTTTAGTTATAATTTATTGTCACCTGGATCTGATAAAAATAAAGTAAACTTCTGTTGTACATATTTCCCCAAGTTCAGACATCATTCAGCTTGATCAATGAATCGTAGATGTACTCGTAAAAGGCGAAAGATTGAGAAAATTAAAGTACATTCTTCGTCTTATACATTTTTTTAATTACGCTTTTAATTAACAAAACACAATATAAAATTAAATATTTTCATTAATGAAATGTCGCTTTTAATAAGTAATGGCCAAAAATTATTGGATACCGATATTTTAGCTAAGCATTTGTAAGCCTCAATTGTCACACCTTATGACTCTGTGTTAGAAATATTCTTTATAAATGCTACTGTATTGTTAAACTTTTTTATTCTTGAGAGAACTTTTCGTAGACAGTAATATGAGAAGATTCTAAAAACCATAAAGCGATGTATGTACGATTATTATTATTTTATTTATCAGTAAACTTGCATTGACCCACAATTATGTAGTATGGCGAAAAGAAAGAATTTACAGTACAAATAAAGGAAACAATCACAAAGTTGACAATTTATTAGTGAATAACAAAAAAAAATCGCATTTATATTTGTTCATTCCTTTATTATTATTTGTCTTTATGAGACATAGAGTTGGGTTGGTTAATAAATAATAGTTGTCTAATAATTATAAAACTCTTATATTTAAGCACAGGAGACTGACTGTCGGTCGTGGCACAGATGTGCCTATAAACGTGGCAAGCTGTGGCTGCGATTCTCACTCGAGGAACTCTCACACTTTTTCGCTCTGCTAACAATCATGGCGTTAATTCTAGAATTCGGAGAAAAGTATGAAATGATATTGTCACAATGGAATGGGAGTGTATGGACACTAGGCTCCAGGTTCCCTCTGCCTACTCCGCCATGTGCGAATACAGAGTTAAGCAAATAAAGTAATTATACAGTATAGGATACTAACCCGCTACTACTACTAACTACTATACGCTACAGAGCTACTTTTGCTAAATACTTAAAAGAATTTTCTTTACTTAAAAAAATCATGACACATAAAAGAAATGCATTTAAAAACCGATATGCCATGACAATGCCCTTACAAGTATATATATCTGGCGCAAGAACGTTAATTGATATTAATGGGAATTTATATCTTCGCAAAAACCTTCGTTATTAATTTTATAAATTTCAGTGATTTAGAAGTCAACGTTATAAATTCGCTGTATTGTTTATAAAGGGTCTAATAAATCATAGCAGACGGCTTACCTTGTGTTGCTTTACAATGATAACAATAACATTTTGCGTAATATAACTTTTTACTCATTATAAAGTAATTATTGCCTTTTATCAGTGTAAACGTTTGAAGACCTTTGTGATATACCGCCTGAAGGGACGATCGTAATCATTTGTATCTTTTGCAAAAGATACTCTTCTAACATGGGCTCTCTACATAAACACGTCCAAAAATAAAAGAAAAATCCTCTATACGAATATCTATTAAATTGAAACAAAAATGTTCTCCATAATAATTCTAGTGAAAATGCTTTTCAAAATATTATGGAAAAGTTGATATATTTTTCCTTAGTTTGTATAACGACACGAACGCTTGAAGCCATAAACTTGTTAAATTGGAACTCAAAACCTTCACCTTAGGCAAAGCTATCAAGATATGCGCCAAGTTCAATTGATAGCCTTATAAATTTAATTTGTCTTGTATATTTGTATTACAAATTAATTGTACTCTTTTAACTTTGTTTGAAACTTAAATTAAATGACTTAAAGGAATCCATCTTGGAGTAATCAAATTAATTAATTAATTAGAAAATTAACAAAAGCAAGCTTTATTGTTTAGAAAAATTTGAATATTTTTTTGTAATTACAAAATAAAACTTGTATGTCAATAATATGACAGAGTAGATAGAGGGAAAAAAACATGCTTTATATATCATTAAAAAGTACAATAGAAAATTTTCATCCAAAAATAGTGAGTCATCTAAAATGAAAAAGAATATTTTGTAGAGAAAATAACAAACCTGACAAAGAAAGCTTCATTGTCAGGTTTGTTATTTTCTCTAAAACTTAAGACATTTATATTTACTGTAGACATATAAAAACAAAATTATTATTCATATTTATAGTATGTACATATATGTACCTGTTCTAGTTATGAATAAAGGTAAATATGTGTCTTTATTATAAAATATCACGTGAATAATAAACGGTCAGTTATACTTCTATTTAAAACAACCCGTACAAGAATAATGAGAAAACACAAAAGTCATTAAGCAACCGAGATTTCCGATAATCTACCAATTTGAGGTGCCGTGATTAATAGACACGAATAACTAGGCGGCCGAGTGATAACACTTATACATCTACGGGAGCTTGGGATTTTACTTTATCAAACTGGTGACCTCGATTTACTTTATAAATAACGCTAGGCTACACGTTTATTCGTCGAAAAAAATCTGGCGTTTAAACACTCTGTTTCCTACTTTTCGCTGAATTTTCAAGACATTGCGTGGTTGAACTGAACTGCGGAGAAATGACGAAAAATCAATATTGAATTTTCGAGCGGCCATATTTCTTACTAATCTGTGGAAGTGTATAGTAAATATGTGTAAGTACATATTTATAATCTGAAGGAGGATCTAAGATACAAGAATCCATAACAGACACTTTCGTAGTGTAATTGAGATTTGTCTCAAAGGTGATTGCAATGTATATATAATTTACTTAGTACCAAATTACTATTTAAAATTAATTTTGACTGGATATGTTAATAAAAATGTAGTACTGAATGGATGGTGAACGACTCATCTAAAATGAAAAAGAATATTTTGTAGAGAAAATAACATTTTTTTCACAAAAAATAATTCATGACTAACACACATTATAATGCACAAAACGTTGCAATTATCACGAGTATTGAGCGCCACGCTCTAATGCAACTACAGTTTGTTTTTACTTTTAGAATGAAACTTACTACTTTACCTAAAATAAGTACTTTATTTTTGGTATTTTTTATTATTGTAATCTTCACTCATCTCCCACATTTTTGTTTAATCGTAGACTAAATAGAGACTTTCTGAGTGACTAAAAACGATACTGTTATTTTACCGACCGAGAAAAAATGATGCTGAATCAAAATAGTTTTAATAAAATAAGGTTTACTTAAAAAATGCACACATTGATATTTAACTTTGATATCTAATTTGATGTCTGCCGAGGGTTTTCTGGTGCCCTAGTATCATCCTTAACGGTCATTATATATGCTATTTGGTAAGGAATCTTATTAGTGATAGTATAGCTTTCTCCCCAGCAAATATAAACGTTCGCTAGCGACCGTCGAATGTTTACTATAGTAGAGAAAGATGCAGTGCGTCGTTAGACAGTATTTATTGCGATCTCGTGATATCTGTAAACGTATTATAAAACATTACATCGTAAGATTACATTTTGTACGTAATTCTACTGACTACGTGCTTAGCTTTCTTTATTTGCTAACTAAATTACTTTACGGGGATTGCACGATAAGTAATATTATTTAAAACAAACATTCGTAAGATTTTAATGCGAATATTTTGCGTATTAGGGTAATCAGAGGTGGCAAAGTGTTAGGACACATTCTTCTAGATGGTGCTCAATTATCTGCTAGCTAACAGTACGAGGAATGTAAAAAATATATATTTATTTCAGTGGAAACGAACCTATAAATATTTTTACTAATTTTAAAGTGTTATTCCACACTTCGAAAAAAAACTACACTTTTAAAAACGTGTAAAATTTGAACTTAGCTGGAATTAAACTTGCGCCTCTTGGAAATCGTCCAAGTGCCCAACCAACTAAGCTATATGTTCATTGGTCAACGTAGCAGGCTTAGTTAGTCAGAGCGCTTTCCATATACCTTATGGTACCTACTAAATAGACTGTACGCCTTTATATTTTATACAAATCCATTTAAAAAGCAAACGGACGCTATAGGAAGATATGGCTTAATATACGAGTATAAATGATCAATAATCAGATTTGCGTTAAATTTTACATTGAAAATATTGTGATCATAATAAAACTCTAATGCAACAACCACGATAATCAATAATATAAAAAAATAATATACTTGTTCTTAAGTACAAAAAACTCCATTCTCTTTATTTCTATGCGAAGAAGAATTAAGGTGCTGTAAGTAGTTAAAATTCAGGTGGTTTTCATGGAATTAATAGAGTTCTACGCGGGCGAAGAGAGCGAATGCTATTTTCAACACATTTGTAGTTAAAATATCATAAAGCCACGTGAATATAAATTATAATATGTAAATTGAAGTATAGTAAGTAAAATAACAATTTTGAACCTAAGAACTTGCTTACCCGACATATATTCTATGTACGTATATCTGTTTTATTTAAAAATTACTCTTGTTGTTGCACGCCTACACATTTATTTCCCACATGACAAGGTTGGCTGGTAGAGAATGCTTTTTAGCGTTAAGCCCGCCTTTTGTGCCTTTATATACTTTTACTGTGTGCAATAAAGAATTTAAAATAAAAAAAAATAAAATAAATAAATATATTAATTTTAAAGACCATTTTATATCTATTTAAAACCGTTGCGGTGCAGGACGTTGCGTTTACAGTGACATATTTATGTGACTGTAAATGCAACGTCCTGCATCGCAACTCACCACCATTTTCTTTTCATCACAGCGAATCGAACCGTCGTGATTACAGCAAGATGTTGTTGCACTGCGTCTTCAATTTTTGTAAAGTTTTAGCAGAAAGCTGTAGTAGATCTTTTTCCCTATCTTCTTTATTACATCTGCTCGCAGCTTAAAACCTTAAAACACTTGCTGTCAGTTGTGAGCGTTAACTAAACTTTATGTGGGGTTGTAATTTGCTCTTACAATTGCTTTAAAAGTGTGGTAAAATAAGAACACCGCTATTATATGTTATTATTTAGGGCTTCATTTAAATTCTGTTACGTTTTTGTCATTTATCAAACTTCTAAAAGATAGAAGCACTAAAAAACATTCAAGTATTTTGATTGTAAATGAGATGGTTTGATTTCATTTACAGTGAATTGCATTGTTCTCATTACTTCGTCTTGGTTACAAAATACAGCGCGGCTGGGTTCAACCATGTCAGCTTATTTCATCAATTGAGTGGAAAGTGTCTTCACTTTCCACTCAATTATTGTGCGTAGTATTTCAATGCTACTGGTCTCGTCGGCCTGCTTGAGGCATACAACGTGAAAATTCTAATTTTTAAAAAATAATAAAGACATTGAAATAAAATGTGCGAACGCAGAATAAAATATAAAACAATTACGTTTCCTTTGTATGACTTAGTTAGTAATTGCTCAATGAACTGAGATATTCACTGAGATACACATACCAGATGTGTAAATAATACTGGGGAAGAAATTATTAACAATGTTTTATTCGGAATTAAACATCCATGCAAAATTTGTACAGTAAATACATCAAAAATTTTCATTATCTCCCACGGTACACATTCACGGTAATACTTTAACTTTGACTCAAGACCTCTCATATCTCGAGCTAATGAAGAGTTGTCGCGGTCCCGAGCGGCCACCTTTAGAAACTTTTTATAATGAAGACAAAATTGTGCTTTTAATCTTTCTTCAAAAATATTGTAATAAAGTATTAATTTGATTATCTTAATTTATTCTTCAATGA
>DWMZ01005272.1:0-11070 GCA_018249855.1 Eueides tales michaeli | reverse complement strand
TTTAAGGTTTGTATTTTGTGTAGTTAGTTATGTTTAACTCAAAATGTTAGGCAGGGTTCTTTTAAAGTACGAATCTTATAAAAAATATCATTTGTCATTCTGCTTAAAGAATTAATTGGTTCAGTTTTTATTATTTATAAATAGCGGTGGTGAGTTCGGACACTCAACACGCAATGTCTCAAATTCGGCGGAAAGTGGGGAACGGAACGGAGTGTCTTAACACAGGTTCCCAAGTTCCCTCTGCCTATCCTGCCGTGTACGGGATATAAGGTGTAGCAGAGAGTGATATTTCTAAGGCCAGGGTAGGCAGAGAAATCTTGGAAACCTAGTGTTGAGACACTCCGTTCTCATTAAGATACATCCGTTTCCTAGTTTCTGCCGAAGGTAGGAGGCATTTCGTGTTGAGTAGCGGAGCTCAACGCTATGCGTAAGGCTCGTTAACAGAGTTTGGAAATGTAAATATTAAATATTTCATTTCCTCGAGTGAGGATCTAATCCACGACCTGTCGCGTTTACAGTTATACGCTTTTGCACTAGCGCCGCAACAGTCCACTATTTTATTTCAAAACTAGCGCGTTAAAACTCAAAATATAAAATATATATGTTTCTTAATTGCCAAAATTGGCAATTGTTTATTTTATCCCTAATTGTTTACCCCCTTAAAGGTTAATTAAATATTTATCTTTATGTAAGTCAATTTAATTACTATGCGGATATTACAATACAAAATGGAAACACAAAACACAAACTGGATACAAAATGGATACAATAAGTATATGATTTTTAGTAGACACATTAACGGGAGGTTGTTGGTTCGAGCCTAACTCGAGGAAAGTAAATATTTAATATACTAAATAATAATTTTTCGCTCTGATAACAAGGCAAAGGTTCCAAGTTCCCTCTAAAAAAATGTTTATTAGTGAATAATTACTATACATTAAATATATTTTCCTTTTTTTTTTTCAAAGATATTAGCTGAATCGGAGGAAGCACAGATCTGTGTACTCCGCAACGTATGGGAGGTGTGGCAGAGACACAGTCAGATGGTCTGCGTGTTAGTGGACAAGATGCTGAAGACGCAAATAGTTGAATGTAGCGCTGTGGCCACTTGGCTGTTCTCCAAGGAAATGGCGCCCTTCTTCACGCACAGCTGTCTCTGGGAAATATTGCATTTGACTATCGACAAGATGAATAAACATGTGTCCAAGTTAAGTTAGTATTGTTTTTATTTTGTTTCTTGTTGCTTTTGTTTAATGTGTGAAGTTAGTTACGTACTTTGTTAAGCCTTTAGTAATTTTTTTAAAAATACCCTCTTTTCAGCTTCATTGACTTGTTGAAACTAATTACTGAAAATGATTTATCATTATTTTTCTCCAGTAGTCTAGTTTACTTCATAAATTATGGACAGCTTCGCTATTCATAAATTATTGCTGATTTTCAGACGTTGCCGTTAGGTGCTAAACAAAATCAGACAAATTGACAATATTTTTAAATATAAATTATACTTTTAAATCTTTTAGGTAAAGAGCTCCAAGAGGCAAGAGAGGCATTAGCCAGAGCAGATTCCAGTAGCTCAGACTCTGAAGACGAGAGTGGGAGTAAGAAAAAGAAAGATCAAGACAAGCCCACTGAAGAAGTGAGTTATCCTTTTAAATGCAACCGCTGTAGCAGGTTTCACATATATCAGGGTCGTCTTGTTACCAGAGAGAACAAATTAAAACATTGAATATTTAATTTGAAAATATAAATTATTTCATTTCTTCGAGTGAGAAGATGGTTGGTTCGACCCACCATATGTCGCGTTTACAGTCACACGCTTGTATTTTAATATACAACCTTTTTGTATTAAGTATAAATAGCACCCTGCGCTTTGCCTTGATTCCAAAGCAAAGAAATAAAATGATTATATATATATTATTTCAATATATTAAATAGTTCAGGCGCCAACTTGTTTAGAGTAGTGTATGTGCGTATGTGCGGTGTGTGCTCGCAGGCGGTGGAGCGCATGGAGGAGCGCCTGGAGATGGCGCACACGGACCAGAAGCGGCTGTTCCTGATCGTGTTCCAGCGCTTCATCATGATCCTGTCGGAGCACCTCGTGCGCGCGGACACGGACGCGCGCGACCCGCACACGCACTGGTACCGCGCCACGCTCGCGCGCCTGCGGCAGGTCTTCCTGCTCGTGAGTATCGATTAATTCTATTTGTGTCTGTATAATGTGAATCTTGACTTAATAATTTTTGTTAGCTAGCAACACTTGTTGTTCTTGTTGATAAACTGTAAAATCACTTAGAACTTTATACTATTAGTATAAAGTAATTCTAAACTTAGCCTTGGAAACGATCTCACGATTCGGAATAAATATTAGTTTTCCATAATGTTGATTTTCTTGACGAGCTAGAATAAATTGCGATTTTAAATTCCACCGTTTTAAATTGATAAATTAACATTAGTTAATGATAGGCTGGTTAGTTTATTTATATTTATATAATACATAGGAGGAAAGAAAAAAATATGAAAATAAAAAATATAGAGTAAGGGCGATGTCAGAACTTGGTGATGGTAAAAATAATATACTCTAGGGTGAAATTTCAATAAGCTTATTTCTATTCGTAATATGGATTTTGATGATGATCTTATGAAATTTGATTTATAAAAACTCTTATGGTATGGTTACATTACATCATATCATTAGTTGCCTGTAAGAGATATCTTATGACCGCCGTTGCAAATTTACCGTATATGTACCGTGTGTGAATATTCGCGCACTTCAATGTAAACTCTATACATGCATAAATTTTTATTATTATTAAATTTAACTACAGTATAGTATGACCAATTGTAATTGTTCTTTTTTTTTATACATTTTTGTTCCAGCATCACGAACAAGTACAGAAATACAGCAGTACATTAGAAACTCTTCTGTTCACGCAAGACTTGGATCCTCACATTCTGGACGTTTTCCACCAATTTGTGGCTCTCACTTCATAATTATGTTCATTTGCTCGTTTATTTATTATAATTATGAAGTAATAATGAAACAAAACCAATATTTTAATGGAAATTTATTTTAAAAGGCGATAACAGAATATCTACAAGATCAAATAGAAGTTAGAACAACAATTTCTATATTAAATATGTATTAGTTTGTCCGCTAGATATTTTCTAAAAATGAAAAATCTAATCTGAATAAATAAAATATTTCATTATTTTTATGATTATTTGCTAAAGTATGCTTGACTGGTATATTACAGGATACGCTGACTAAAGCGCAAACTACCGAGTTCAATTATATTTTTAAACGAACTAGAAATTTATACAAATATAAATACTAAATTACATCCATCTCGGTACATTTGTTCAGTAGGAGTAGCGTGAAACAACACAGGCTCAGTGTATATATACACTGAGCCTGTGTTGTTTGTCACGCTGCTCCTTAGCTAAGTTTGTATAGACTGATGTATGACAGATATAAACAACACAAATTATTATTATATATAAATAAATGAGGTCGTCAGTGCAGTGATTCTCAAACTTTAGATCCGAAATTATTTTATTTTTCTTTTGCACATATTTATTTGTTTTCACCATTATGTAAGTTGTTGTTGTTTTTTTTTTACTATAAACACTAAAGGAAATTATTTAATATTCTAATGGCTAAATTGAAAATAAAAATATTTTAAAGGATATTCTAATATTAAGGATTTATTATATAAATATTGGTCGACATACTTTAGTATTCATTTTAATTTTAATTATATTTAACTGTTTTTCAAAGTAAAACGGGCTAAAAAAAAATATTTCCTTTTTTTATTTGTTGCCATCACTGTCGGTAGTATAAGACCGTTTTCCGAATTATCAAAACAGTGGTCATAGCGTACCACAAATACGGTAAACTTCGTGTGACTTTGACGTCACATGTGACTTGACTAGTGCTTACAGTATGGACGTCCGAATAATTAATACAACTGGCAGATGTTGGCGCGCTCACTAAATCGGACCCCACGTTAGCAGCAGAAACGTCGTTTCTACTGTTTCGATAATTCAAAAAACGGCCTAACATTTATAGTTTTTAAATAAACAATCCTTTTACTGTTTTACATTTATAGTATTTTTGGCCTTAAATAGAGTATATAATTACTGGTGGTACTTTTTCTTTGAAAAACATTTTTTTATAAAAGTAATTTTATTTTTATGCATATTATATTCACACTGACGACCTAGTATACATATTTATAACATATAATTTGGTCTTTGACTTTGTTTTTTTAAATTAGGATTATTAAAATAAATGAAGCCTTAGTTGTAAATAAATAAAAGACTAAGTGATTTTTCAACATTGTTTTATTTCTTGTGTATAAACATATTAAAACTTTTATACTATTGTAATTGAGAAACTTATAATAACACATATATGTATTTAATTAAACTAATTACTTATTACATTTGAGTAGTGATGTTATTTTGAACAGTCTTATTATGTTTTCGTTTTTTTTTTAAAAATAAGATTTATTTTATTTTAAAAACAAATGTTTAGTACAAAAATATAAATTTATCCTTCAACATTTTTTTTAGTTACATATATAAAAATCCAAAATTAATATGAATTAAGGTACTTCAATAATTCTTCGACATCACCTCTAGAGCCCAAATAACATGGAGCCCGCTCGTGGATAGTTCCAGGTTTGATGTCCAAGATGGGTATCGAGCCGTTGGTAGCCAGACCGCCCGCCTCGGACACTATGAACGCCATTGGATTGCATTCGTAGAGAAGACGCAACTGGAAATAGTTTACTTTTTTAACATTCCTCTATACATAATGTGTGAGTATAATGAACTAAGCGTCAGGACACTCCGTTTACCTACATTTTGCCGAATTTTAGAGATATGGAGTGTTTTTTGTAGCTTCACGCTGTATCCCGCTGATGGCAGGGTAGATACTTCGGAATCTAGTGTTAAGGCACTCCGTTTCGTTTCCCACGTACCGCAGAATTTGAGGCATTGCGTGTTGAGTGGTAGAAGTCTACGCCGCGTTTTGCCGTGTTATAAGATTGCAGACATGAAAACATCAAATATTTAAATTGAAAATATTAAATATTTTATTTCCTCGAGTGGGGATCGAGCCCACAACCTGTCGTTAACAGTCCCACGCCGTTGCGCCACGACAAGCCTCAATTATATTATCAGGGTCATTTTTAGTTAGAAATATAAAAAAAAATGTATAACTTACTTTTCCTTTTGGGGCAGATTTAGTAGCAGGGTACATGAAAATTCCACCGTATTTGATAGTTCTGTGCACATCAGCTACCATAGAGCCCACATATCTAGCACCATAGGCCTTGCCTGTTTTAGGTCTTTTCTTTTCTTCTATGTAATTTATTAAGCCTTCTGACCATTCTGCTGCGTATCCTGTGATTAATTTATTGTTGTTTTTTTAATATTTCGATTTAAATATATCTTCTTTGAGACATCTGTTAAGACTTGGTAAAGAAGATATATTTAATTCAAAAATACTTATTTAGTAAACGTATAATCATGCGTTCTCGTATCCTTACGAGAATATATGGCTTAGGGTTCAAATCCCGCTACGTTCAAATTTTTATATGTTTCATAAATAAGTATTTTTCTTTCGTAAGTGTGAATTAACACTTTAAAAATTATAAAAATATATTTAATATATAGCATTCTCTTTTCAGAGGATAATTTTGAGGAATTAACAGTGGAAACTTGTAAATCTTTTACTTGTAAATCTCCGTGCAGACATTCTCACAACATAAATAAGTTATAACGAGCTTGGTGAGAATTTATCGCTTAGTTATTTTTATTATTTTTAAAGTGTTATTCCACACTTAGGATAGAAAAATACTATTTTTTTCTTTCCTAAGTGTGGAATAACACTTTAAAAATAGTAAATATAAAAATTTCGACGAAGCTCGGTGAGAACGAACGGCTTAGTGGTCAGAGTGCTTGGACGGTTTCCAAGAGGCGCGGGTTCAAATCCTGCTTCGTTCAATTTTTTATACGTTTTTAAATTTAGTATTTATTGCTTAGTTGTTCAGTGCGTTTAGACGGATTCCAATAAGCGCGGATTTATATCCCTCTACATTTAAAAATTTTATACGTTTTCTAAATAAATAAATAAAAGAAGTGAAAAAGAGGTTGATGATAGTGGACGAGGCGATATAACGACACCGCAGAAAACAGGGACCGTAACGTTTGATAACCCGTTCTGAAAACATAAAACTATGATTCCGCGACATACAAAAGAGACAGTTAAACAAACATAACGTACATAACACTGACAATATAGTACTCACCTTCATTTATAGAATAAATCTTGCCCTTATCCGGAATTCTCATGTTAGGATCAGTCAAAATGAATTCTCCAATGGATGGGTCATACATGAAACCGTTAACGCCTTTCCCCTTTCCCAAAGATATAACGAGCATCGTCGCCGAGCCGTACAGCGCGTACCCCGCCGCCACCAGCTCGTTGCCGGGACGCAGGGCGTCTGACTCTGAAGGCTCGCCGGCAGAAGTTTTTCTATAATTGTTTTTTTTTTTTTACTTTTTATAAATTAAGTAATATTTAAGTCACACTTTTAAAAATCCGATTCGAAAGCACATACTTAATTGATTTTCTCAAGGTTACACTAAAATGAAATAAACTATGTAATTTTATTGGCTGAAAACAGGTACATATATAAGATACTTAATATAATATGTGCCATGTACGGATTTATCTGACAGAACGTTTCATGGTTGTGTGTACTTCATAGATGAAATTAAAATCACTAAGTAATTATTTCATTTATTATTATATATTCTTCATTGCGTAAAATAATATATTATAGAAAAACAATTGTGAAGCAAGCTTACAATGGCGGGCTTATTTCAATAAGAAATTTCTTCCAGCCAACCAATGGAAGTGGAAGAGGAAATTGCAGAGTAAAAAAAAAGAGAGAGAATAATAATAACAATAATAAAAAAATAGCAATATAATATACAGTATCTAATATAGATCTATATAAACATACATACATACATACATATATACATACATACATACATACATACATGTACATATACATATACACGGAAAAGGATTAGATTTATATCATATGCTAACGATTCTAATTTATTATTAAGATCTATAATTAATATTATCAATATTATTTGAAGCCTGTCGTGTCGCAGGACCACGAACAAGTGACTTTAAACGCGACAGGTTATGGGTTGGATTCATACTAGAAAACATTTAATATTTTCTATTTACATAAATGAAAATTTTCATTTCTTCCGTTTGATAACATGGAATATCGCGGCGTTAAGTTTTGTCACTCAACACGCAATGCCTCAAATTCGATGAAAAGTGGGCAACTTTACGGAGTGTCTTAGCACTACGTTCCCAAATTCTCTCTGTCTACCCTGTCACGAGCGGAATACATCGTGAAGCTGAGTAGAGTTAAGTATTATTAAAGACTAACTTGTAGATGGCAAAAATGGAGCCAACAGATACTAGACAGTCTATGTTGGAAGAACCGTCCAGGGGATCGAAACATACTACGTACTTTCCTCGTCTTTCTGTTTCAACCTGTAAACATGAAATAATAATTTAAAAATAATTAAATAAGTATATAGGATATTCGTAACAAAGCATATATAGCATTGTCATTAATAAAATCAGAGTTTTCCAATCAAACATAATACAATAAAAAAATCAGATTACTATTTTCTGAAATTGCCAGAAATCAATACTTTTCATTAGTTAGATGGATAAGATCTTCTATCTACTATATCTCACTTACATTTTCTATTATATCTATATAATATTTTTAATTTCTAGAAAAAGCATTACAGATGTAGTTTATTAACAATAAGTGAAATACAACATACATATTTTTCATGTGACATTTGAACAACAAGAACTGGATTACATTAACAATAATAATATCTACATACATATATGTAGGTACTGCCGAAGCTGTTAGGTAGATAATACTGAATTTCCTTTTTTTAACGATTTTTTCTTTACAAAACATTGTATCTACGTGATTAAAACTTGTTTTTAATTATTATTATGCGTATAGTTTTACGAAATGCTAATCTAGTAGGTGTGTTTCGGCTGACTGTAAATAAAGAGCTTATCAAAAACTTTGTTTATTTAAAGATATTAAGTTCATGACCTTGGTGTGATTTGATAATTCAAATAAATAGAAAATTCGTAGGATAGTGTAATCATTAAATTGTAACAATAATATAGTTTAAATTATTTTACAATTCCTATCGAAAAAATTCCGGTACAAAGTTCAATCGAATAAAATTATAATTATATATATAAGAGCAAACAAGTAATTCTTTAAAGAATGGTACATGGCTATATAAATAAATAATTTAATTAATACGAAATGTTATAAATATCATCAAAATGACAATTATTTTTAAAAGATTCATTCTTCATTCAAATTTCCATAGTGTTTTTTATTTTTTTTTATCAATTTATATTAAGTATGTAATTAAATATTTTTTAATATTAAAGTAATGTACCCATCACTTACCTGGAGAACATTAGGATTTTCTTCAGACACCAGCAAGCAGGTGGTGAAAGATGACTTGAGCATATTTATGAAGAGATCGTTGGAGAGAACATCGAGTTTCTTGACTTCTTCACCTTGAACATTTGTGTCTCCTGAGATTCCATGGCTGTAAATAAATATATTTTGTATAATAAATGTTATATCTATTTACATTATTTTATTTAAAAATTAATTAAGTTATATAAGAATGCTACTAAAATAATAATAATGCCTATTGTTACATATTTTAAATTTATAAAAAAAAACTAACAGTTTGGCTATGCCGGCTTTCCTCACAGCTGTTTGTATCGCCTTTACAGCTGTTTGTATGGAATTTAATAGCTGTGTTAAGTCACCTGTGGCCGCTGGTGCCGTTCTTTGTTGAGCCAAAACCCAACGGGTTAAGGTCATTGCATTTACATCAAAGGCTGGCCCTTGTTGTGACATTTTGTATAAATTAATAAAATTATACGGCAAAAGCGGCGACAAGCGCGCTTCACTGATATCGCGATACTGATTACTGAATAAAACAATTTTCGTTGCTAGTGAATTGGAATGTTGGGAAAATGTTATGCTTAATAGTTCTAGTGACGTAGACGTGTTTGCGTTCAACTTGCATCTATTTTTAGACCAACTGGTTTTTGTGTAATTTTAATTAAAATAACTTATTTTATATCTTAAAATGAAGTAAATTAGAGTATAATTTCAATGTAACGTAAAAGTGGGTGTGTGTATGACGCAATTTTAGTGCTCTATGTAGAAGAGTTGATATGCTTACTTTCGACTTCTTGTGTACAAGATAAATACATAAAAGTGTAAGAATGAAAATGGTTACACGCATTTTTTTTAAAATATAGGTAGTATATTTAGTCAGTTTACTTTATGCACATATTATGAAATGGTACCATTACCATGCTACAAATTACGAATTAGAAATATGATAGTAAAACTTAATTTAAATTAAATACCAAGGAATATTTTTATATTTTAAGTAAGCACTTCAATAGGTCGCTTACACGCTAGTGAAGGTTTATTGAGCATCCATAAACATCAACGTGCAAACACGCTAATTGTCGACGCTTGTGTGGCTTACGAGAGCTTGTCGCCGATCCGCACCAGTGATGGTTTTGAAAACAGATCAAAGGAATTTGTCGCAAGAGTCTAAGACGTGTTTACCTGATTGTTCAGTATTCAGTTTCGCCTAAGAATTCTTTAAAGAAAAAGATGAAAAAAATAATTTTAACGAAAACCTTTCACAAAGACTTAAAAAAATATTTTAGGTTCTGAAGATATGTATAAATCTTATTGGTTCACATTTTATTGCATTTTTAATTGCCAATGCTAGTACAACCACTATCGAGTAGCTCAATGTTTTAACTTAAAAGGTTAGATACTTAATAGTGCTAAAATAGACTTTAAATTATTGTTACCTTTTATTTAAATAAAAATATGTCAAGCAAAGTAAGAGCAGAAGCTATTTCGACATCGACATCTATCACGTGTGAGAAACATACAACGCGCTCACAAGTGTAACTTGTGTGTAGGAGCGTTTGTACAGGCTTGTAATTTGTGGTCCTATGCCAAGCCAAGCTTATCACATCACAAGCTTATAAACGGCTTTAACTTTCTCATAAAATTTATTTTTTGTTACAACTTTTTTCAATTTCACACTGTATCCCGCACATGGCAGAGTAGTAAGAGGGAATTTGGGAACTTAGTGTGAAGACATTCCATTCCATCCACTTCCACTTTAGAATGGCGAATTCGTGGCATTGCGTGTTGAGTGGCGGTGCTTCAAACCGCGCTTTGCATTGTGACAGTGCGATGAAATGAGGAATATTAAATATTACATTTACAAATATTAAAATATTTCACTTTTTCGAGCGTGGGTCGATCCCACAACCTGTCGTTTACAGTTACAGGCTTCTGCCCTGCGCCATAATTTTCCGAATCGTCAAAACACCATTCATAGCGTGCCAGAATGCGGTAAAATTCGTGTGACTATGACGTCACATGTGACTTGACTAGTGCTTACTGTACTGACGGGACGGAGATTTAGCATCGTGAGTATTGACGTTACTTTGACGTTCCACGTTGACGTGTATCACTATCGTAACTTTCCTAGATTGCAGAAAATGCTTGAAATGCTGCATTTTGCCATCTTCATTGGCTACACCACATACTCCACTTATGTTCTTTCAAAAAATGCTCTGTTCGGTTATGTTTAACTTGTTGAATTCGTAAGCATACTCACAAGGGTTCGAATTATTAATACAGCTGACAGATGTTGGTGCGCTCACTAAATCGGACCCCATGTTACCAGTTGAAAATTCGTTTCTACTGTTTTGATAATTCGGAAAACGGCCCTGGTTTACTCTTATAATATTCTGTGCACTAGTTTGAAATGTCAAAGTCAGTTACTATTTAATGTCAAACAAGCTATGGCTAAAGGACGCAAACGTAAATAAATCATATTTCTATAACTAAACATGGC
>DWMZ01005271.1:0-11070 GCA_018249855.1 Eueides tales michaeli | reverse complement strand
CCGTCATGTTGCTGAGGCGGTGCTCGCGCAGGCGCGTGGAGCGCAGCACGCGCGCGCGCGCGCCCGACGCGCAGCTGCCCGCCGCCGACATCCACTTGTTCTCGCGCGGACCTGGCGTTGTTGGGAAATACTTCAAACTACATTTTTTTTTTATTAGTTCTAGAGTTTTTTTTTTTTCGGCTTCATAGTGTTAGGTGATAGGGAATTTGGGAAGCTAGTGTTAAGACACTCAGTTTCGATTCCCACATTTCGCCGAATTTGTGGCGTTTTATGTTGAGTGGTGCAACTCAACGTCGCTCTTTTCTTTGTTTTTAATATTTAATTAAAACAATATATACATATTTCACTAATTAGCGATCGCATAAACTGTCGCGTGTACAGTAATAAACTCATGCCACTGAATCATCACATGCGATTTATAATTAAGTAAAGAACAACAAAAATATGAACGAAAAGATCATATTAAGACACTTCTATTTCCTACTTTCCGCTAAATTCTTCTTGATATGCAAGTTGAGTAACAAAACTCAGCTTTGCGCTTTAATTCGTTATTCCCCTAAGTGGGAATCGAACCCACAACCGTCGCGTTTAAAATTACACCTAAATCCCTCTACACAACAACGAAAAAATACAATAGAAAAGCCATAATTTTTTTCTAAAATTAAACTAGAAAACAACAAAAAATATGAAACTTTGAACCATAAATCACATTCATATAACTTACTGCGTCTAGTCTCGCCAGGTTCCTCCTTAATAGGTGTTTTCTTATCATCTACGGAGGGCAGAGCACCCTCGGTGTGGGACCCCTCAGCGGGCTCGGGCTCCGAGCTCTTGTACCGGCGCGGCGGGGGCGGAGTCGCGGCTGGCGGCTTACTGGACCTACGGCCCGCTTTCTCGGGCGTGTGTTCCGTTTTCACTTCGATTTTCTGTTAAATGGGGTTAATTTGATTATACAGACATTAAAAAATACAAGTAAATTATAATTTTCTCTTTAATTACCAAAGGTGGTCTATAAGTAAAAATAGAGGCCTGTCGTGGCGCAGCGGCACAAGCGTGCGATTGTAAACGACACGTTGTGGTTCGATTCCTACTCGAGGAAATGAAATACTTTACATTTTCTTCTTCGCTCTGGTTACTGGACGAAAGGCGGCGTTGAGTTCCGTTACTCAATATGCAATGCCTCTAGTATTCGGCGGAATATTGTGAACGGAAGTGTCATATTGGGAGCGGAGTGTATAAACACTAGGCTTTTCAAGCTCCGTTTTGCCAATACCGCTATTTATGGAACAGAGTATGAAGCTAAAAAACATAAAAAACGAAAAAAAAAAGAATATCATTGGCGTAACTAACAACATACAAATTATATCTGAAATATTTATTTACAAATGAAAGTAATTTTAATTTGCCTCCAAATAACAAACCCAGTTAGTATAAAGTGCCTTTCAATGTTCCTAGCGACTCTGTGTGTCAATGTAAATATCTTGAATGAATATGGCCCTAGATCTACGACACGCCTTTATTTTGCTTCACATTCATGTCTACTATATCTTACTCTCTCCTAATATAATTTAAACATAAATGTCACGTATAGTATAATAGACGAGTCGTGGCCTCAAGTTAAGTTCTTGGGCATAACTTGAGGCCACAACGTTTTGGGCGTTTTGGGCATTTTAAAGTCCGCGAGAATATATATTTTAATTATTTTTGTAAGAAAAATAATGAAATAAAATTTCTACAGCTATATATATATATATATGTAACCAACTTCTAAGTTTCTTCCAAACGAGTGTAGACTCATTGACCGTACTGTACAAGTTACTAAGGTAACCTAATATTTATTTATTTATTTTCTTTCTTAACAATCAAACTATTTATAAAGACCTTTCATAATAAATTACATAATTCCGACATTTTACAATATCATCACGACACTGAGGAGATAGGCTTTGATACATAAATTAAATTAGAAACTGAAGTAATCGTGTTTAAACTTTGACATTAGGGCTAATTTTTAGTAAAGTAATAAAGTCAGTCAATAACAAAATTTTAAATTAATCAATTAACATCGTAAAAGGCCGCCGTGGCGCAGTGGACAACCGTGCGACATTTGTGGGTTCGATGCCCAAACGAGGGGATGAAATATTTAATATTTTAATTTTCTGGTAAGCAGGCGGCGTTGAGTTCCGCTACTCAAAATGCATTACTTCCACAGTTCAGTGGAAACTTAGCAAAATCTATTCTATTTGCGTGAGCTAAAAAAAATTAACGACATAGATAAATCAGCCATTAACTAGAAGCAATGTTTAAATATTATTTAACTGACCTATTACGAATTAAACACAATTTTATTATAATCTAAAGTAATTAACATTAACCATATAATCTATTTAAAGTATTTCCTGCGTCGTTTCCATGCAAAACTTAAATGTATATATATATATAGGTAATATAATTATTTGCATATAATTAATTCTTGTTTAAATATCACGCTTCCATCGCACACTGAATGTTTGAAACAACCAGCTATAAGTAAGATTTTTTTTTTACCTTCACGCTCTAACCCGCACATGGTAGAATAGTCAGAGGGAATCTGGGAACAACCTAGAGTTAAGACACTCCGTTCTCACTATGACTTGATGCTTTTGTTCCCTACGCTCCGCCAAAATTGAGGCATTGCGTGTTAAACTTGCCTCGTTACCAGAGCGAGAAATTAAAAATATGAAATTTTTAATTATTTCCGAGTTGAAATCCTTAACCTCTCGCTTGTATCCTGTATTTGTTCTATAAAACAGCGTGTACACAAGTTTCTTACCGTCTCTTTGCTATCTGCAGACGCGCCCATACTGCCATTGTTCTTGAACACGTCGTACGGATAGAGCATACGCTCGTAGTGATTCTTGAGGATGGACCCTATCCCCTTCCCTTGGGGGTGGCCCATACGACGCGCTATTTTCGACCATTTCCGTTCTGCTGAACATACTTCGAAACCACCTGTAGAAAATCATTTAAATATGAATAACCTTTGTTTAGCTTCAGTCTGTATCTCGCTCATGGCAGTGTAGGCTGAGGGAACTTGGGAACCTAGTGTTGAGACACTCCGTTCTGTTCTCTACATTACGCTGAATTTGTTGCATGTTGAATAGCGGAACTTAACGCCGCGTTTTGCCTTAACATAATATTATTTTAAAAAAAAACTAATATGTACATATCATTCATTTCTTAAAAAAAGGTGAAAAAGTGCAAATCTTCTTTTAACAAAGTCCTCTCTAATTAAGCGCTTGGAGCGTGTCATGTAAGAGGACACCAGATCAAATCATTTTTTACCCAAAAAAATACTACGAATACCTTATTTCCTTCCATATTTATTAACAAATCAGTGCTACATATTAGAGAAGTATACATAAAAATCAAAATAAAATTAGACCTTTCCCCTTAAAAATATTGAAAAGTAAGTACCCAAAACAGCAAAATAAAGTGTGAGCCGATGATATATTTAGCCACTTGCATGACCATCGGGCACCGATCGATAGGTACCTATAGCTATACCGTATGTATATATATATATATATATATATATATATATATATATATATATATATATATATATATATATAATAACAAGCAAGAATCCCGGCCATGTAAGTACTAAAGTATCGACGTGACCTACATTTCAGTGACATTTTACAGTAAAATCTATTATAAATTGGTAGCCGGGCCGTGCTCGACCAACACTATTCCTGGTAATGCTTTCGATCAATATCAATTAAGACATCCGGCTTCTGATCCAACAAAATGCAATTTGTTTAGTTGTTTTTTTTTTGTTTTTATGTTCACGCTGTGTTCTGCACATGGCAGGGTTGAAAGAGGAAACTTGGAAATTTATTATTTTTAAGACACTCCATTACATTCCTTACACATGTGGCGGGACTCTACGCCGCGTTTTAGCGAAAAAATGTAAATATTAAATATTTTAGTTCCTCGAGTGGGATTTGAGTCCATAGCACTTAGTTATATAGAATATTTATTTGAATGGACGACGGAGCAAAGCAAAAAAAGCGTGTCACTTTAAACGCGACGGTTATGGCTTCGTTTCTTAATTCGGGAAATTAATATTTTCGGACAATTTATTTTCGTGAAACTAAAAAAAAACTATAAATTTTACTAAAATTAACTATTTAATTAACTTAATATTGGGATGCATTTCATATTATGAAATCATAGAAACGCTTTTATACTGTCAATGTATTAACAAAGCTGGATGTTGAAACGAGCGTAATTGAATAGTTAAATAAAAGGGAAAATTTAGTGTAAATGATTAAAGTTAGATGATTATATTTTATAATTGTACTTACAACCATACTGTAATAAATAATAACTGCCCTTAAGAAAAAAGATCTACAACTTTACTATTTTAGATTATTGTAACTACAATATTGAAAAAACGCAACTACTGAGTTGAACGCGTAGTAGTTTTATGTTCATTGGAGAATTTTTAAGTGTTACCAGAGTTAAAAATTAAATATATTAATTTTTGCTTTGGTAACGAGGTCACAAGCGTTTGAGTTTCAGCACTCAACACTTAATGTCTCGAAATCGGTGAAAAGTGCGGAATGGAAAGGAGTGTCGTAACACTAGTTTCCATAGTTCCCTACCCTACAATGTGCAGGATACAAGCGCAACGCTAATAAAAAATAAAAATTTAATAAAAAATTTGTTAAGCTACAGCTACAACTGTTTCATTAAGACAGTCACTTAGCCGTTACTAGCACCTCCAAAAAACTAGGGCTACTGCGATTGCCAACCTGCCTGCCAAGCATGGAAATTATGGCATATACTAGGACACATAAGCGTGGGCAAATCATAAATTATGTTTATATCATCACGTTTAGTTCAAAGTTGTTGATCATTACATATATCTGGGATAAACAGCCCAGGTGAGGTAAATCCAACTTCCAGAAAGAGATCTCATGTCGAATACAACTCGATTGAACTGCTTTTAGGAAATTACAGAAATTATCGTGTCCATAAGATTACCTCAGTCTAATGGCGAAAGTCTGACCAATGTGTGTTTCCAGTAATTTCCCAGTAATAACATATGGAAACGAAACGTTGTCGCTAACTATGCGTCTCATAAAAAGGCTCAGGGTTATCCAGCGAAAAAGGGAAAGAGCAATGCTTGGCATTTCCCTACGGCACAGAATCCGAAATGAGGGTATCCGTAGGACAAAATTAACTGACCGTTTCAGCTAAGCAATTCTTCGAGCAATAGCTCGCAGTGGACGGCAAACGGAGCGGAAAACCGATAGCCGAAGGCACAGAAAAGTTCTCGAGTAGCGGTCTCGAACCGGACGAGACTAAGTAGACAGGCCAGATCAGGTGGTCCGACGATCTGGTCATGATAGCCGGAAGTAGCGGCCAGCTTCACAGAGACCAATAATCGTGCTGATCCTTGGGAAGGACTGTGTCTAACAGTTGATGTAAAGACGGCAGTAATGATGATGATTATTCGATGAGAATTTGGAAAATGATTAGAGTATATAGATGCGGAACTAAGCATCGCGCTTTGTTGTGGCGCACAAGAGATCACATTTATTAAAAAATGACTTACGGTGGAAATGAACCTACACTACTGCTGAGAGAAACAATAATAGCGCCAAACGTATTTAAATAGGTCATGTAGATAAAATGGAAATATTGTGATGATTAATAACATTTTCTGTGTTTTATATCACGTTGCTCGTCATTGGGGAGTTCCTTGGTAAAACGTGAGTATACATACTATAAATAACATTTATTTATAAGAACCGAGTCAAATTAAAGATTAAATATTTGTTTAAATAAAATATGTGCTATAAGGAAATATTTCGTATAACAAAAAAGTGATGGGGCCTGTCATGGCGCAAGAGCACGAGCGTGTGGCTGCAAATGCAACAGGTTGTGGGTACCATCACCTCAAGGAAATGAAATATTAAATTTCCACGCATTGGTAACGTGACAAGCGCGGTGTTGAGTTACACACAATAACTACAGAATCTGGAATTATGTCCTTTCTCAATGTCTTAATGGGAACGGAATGTCTCAATACTTAGTTCCCAGGTTTCCTCTGCTTATCCTGCTACATGCGCAATACAGCTTGAAATTGCTATGAATATTAACTTTAAAGTATACTTAATACTAATTTTTAAGAAAAGGTCCTTGAAATACGTGGAATTTTAAGTAGTACATATCTACATGTACACTCTATGGGTACAACGAAGCAACCTCTTTGTGTTTATTCACTTTCACTTTACTTCACTAAAAATGTATATAAACAAACATACAATAATGAGGCCTGTCGTGGAGCATGGTCGCAAAAGCGTGCGACTGGCTTAAACACGACAGGTTGTGGGTTCGATCCCCGCTCGAGGCAATGAAATATTTAATATTTTCATTTCTTTGCTCTGGTAAGTGAAAAAAGTATTTAATAGGTAAGTAAGGTAAACATTATGAAGACAATTTCTAATAGGACACTATTAGTTGGAAATGCCTGTCGGTCTGTGACACTGCTGTTCCTAAATTAATGACCTAAATTTTGAATGCATTAGTTTATTAAAACGAGACGAGAGAGATTTAAAATCATAAATTTATGAAGATGGCACTACTATACACCTACCTAGATAACTGTAAAATTAAAAAACAACCGCACTCAATAATTATGGAGCTACTGTGCCACTGACAGACAGACAGATAGATCACTATTATTACCATAAAAAAGGAACTTCTCGCTTCACCTTACAACAGAGAAGCCAGAGAACCAAGAATTAAAACACTCCGTTAACCTTCATCTCCCTCCATTTTCCACTCAATTTTGTAAACATTACGTATTGAGTAATATTGATACACTAAAACGATACTAACTCTGAATTCAGATGAATAAATTACCATATCAACAAGATTTATTCATTAGAATCCATGAAAATTCTATTGAAAGCCCATTCATGTCTGTGGCTATACTCCGATATATTAGAATTTCATATGTACGAAACAAAATTCAATAACGGTAGCTGTCCATCTTGGACATAATAGTATATATTATAGCTTTACGCTGCATCCCGCACATAGCCGGGTAGGCAGAAGGAACTTGGGAACCTAAGGTTCCCAAAGCTCTGTTCCCATTAAGACTCTTCCATTTATCACATCCCATGGAATTCTTCAGACACTGCGTGTTGAGTAACACCGTGCTTGTCATTTACAATCGTTTACTTGTCTCCCTGTCATCATGTCCGGCCTCAGTAATGATAGTCATATGTAATTAATTATTAGGTCATTTTTTTGTGGATTGAATAATCTATTGTGAATATTGTGAAAATTCATGTGCAAATAGCTAAAAATTAAATTTTTTCTTTTTTTTTTTAGCTTCACGCTGTATCCCGCACAAGGCAGGGTAGGCAGAGGGAACCTGGGAACCTAGTGTTAAGACACTTCGATCCACTTCCGTTGCCCACTTGCCGCCGAATTTGAGGCATTGCGTGTTGAGTGGTGGAACTCAACGCCGCGCTTTGCCTTATTACCAGAGCAAAGAAATGAAACATTAAATATTTAAATTGAAAATATTAAATATTTCATTTCGTCGACTGGAGATCGAACCCAGAACCTGTCGGTTACAGTCACACGCTTGTGCCGCTGCGCCACGACAGGTCTCTAAATATTGTCAATATTGTATAGAAACACAAATATTACTTATATTTGTGAAATTGTAAGAAACATTAACTGTCCAGTTAATGTAATAAATAAAGCCAATTCATGTGTTAATAAAATGATATAACATTATCTAAATATTCTCAATAATAGTGTGTACAGGTATGAAAACATTTGATAACAAAGGCTAAGTTCAATAAGAGCTATCAGAATGTCAAGAAATATATAAAAAAAGCTTTAATCAATATACAAAATTCAGACTTTAAATTTGAAACCTTTAAATTTAAAGACTTTAAATTTAAGTAGTCACTAATTCACTAATATGGCGCATGGGCACAAGCGTGTGACTGTAACCAACAGGTTGTGGGTTCGAACCCCACTCGAAGAATTGAAATATTTAATAATTTCAAATGAAATATTTAATATTTTCATTTTTTCGCTGTGGTACTAAGGCAAAGGCCTCAAATTATAACGCAATGCCTCAAATTCGGCGAAAAGTGGGGAACGGAACGGAGAATCGTAACACTTGGTTCCTAAGTTCCTTCTGCCTACCCTGCCATGTGCGGGATACAGCGTGAAGTTAAAAAAAAAACAAAATAATGATAAAATTATTCTTGTTATTATTAAATATAAATCATGTTTTAATCATATCAATTAATATTTTTAATCAATATTACTTTTCATATATATATTTTTTTATTTCACATTAGTAGTTTCACAGTATTAAAGCCCTCCGTTCTAATTAAGAAACTTTTGTTTCCCACCTTCTCTATTTTTTTAAGAATTTCAATTTGAGTTGCAGGATTCATTTTCTTGTTTAATTAAGCAAGCAACGACAACAATAAATAATGTTACATATGTAGCACTGATTCCGTTCCGCATATCCTTTTCACCTGTCCTAAGTAAATCTTTCCTTTATATTATATCCTCTCCCATAAAGTTCCCCGTCCGCTTAACATTTGTTAATGTTTGTTTACAAAATTTGTAAATTGTAAACTCAGCGGAAAGTGGGGAACGTGAAGAGGAACGGAGTGTCTTAACACTACGTTCCCAAGTTCCCTCTGCCTACCTTGCCATGTGCGTGATATAGCGTGAAGTAATGTATGTATGTAAATTGTATTTGTAACATTTTTCTTACTTTGTAAATTTTTATGTATATTACATATAACAAAATTCAACTATACATACATTTAATATTATATACTTACTGTATCTACCAAGTGTTAAGACAATCTGTTGCCTACTATCCTGACAACATTTTTCGAGATATTGCGTGCTGAGTGGCGGAAGTCAACGCCGCGCCTTGTCTTGTTATCAGTTCGAGAAAATAAATGAAATTCAATCCCGCGAGTGGGATCTTAACCTACGACCGTCGCGTTTAGAATCAAACACTGCGCTACTGTGCTACAAGGGCCTCAAGTCGAAAATACAATTTTTTTATTCATAGATGAAAGCAATATTAGCTGGATATTTTTTTAGCTTTTTAGCCTCCTATTTAATTACATTGTCCCCATTTACTGTAACCTGTTCGTGTTCTCAAATGTGATTTTAAAGAACTGTCTAACGCACAACTGGCACGTTCCAAACGCCATAAAAAAAGAAAAGAAGAGAAGAAACAAGAAGGAACAACAATATAAAAAAAAGGAAAATGTAAAATCCTGGACAAATATTTTAAGAATATGTCGAGTTTTTAATTCTTAAATATACTTTATATATTTCACAACCGAGAATCGGATCCAGAAGGCAGTATTACCTGAGACAGGGCGATAATGCTGACGTGCTTTACTCTAGAAGCTTAGCCACCAAAGACCTGGTCCCTTGACCCCACCCATCATAAAATTAATTTTTATAATTTAATTTTTTAAATAAATATTATACATAAAATATAAACCTTTAATCCTTAATAACCAAAATTATGTA
The DNA here is from genome assembly GCA_018249855.1 of Eueides tales michaeli. NCBI lineage: Eukaryota > Metazoa > Arthropoda > Insecta > Lepidoptera > Nymphalidae > Eueides > Eueides tales. The sequence goes on along the minus strand of DWMZ01005271.1, from coordinate 1,473 downwards.
TTTTAAAGTTTTATTCCACACTTAAGAAAATTTTTGAATTTTCCTAAGTGTGGAATAACACACTTTAAAAATAGTAAAAAGATTTACATAATTTTGAATTTAGTATACTTTTAAATTTAGTATTTAAATCTTACCGGCTTCCTGTACAATTTTGTGCAGGGCATACAAGTCCAACGGCTTCCTTTCAACGGTCGGTATCTTGAGAACTGATCCTTGTAACTCCCAAAATTTAATTATTTGATCCAGAAAGTTTAGTTTAACTCGTGTAATTGCCTGTTGAAACAATATGCATAAGTTTTAATCTATGATAAACTCGGTGTATCTCTATATAATGTTCTATATATACTAATATGATTTTAAGACTGACTATATATACACTTCCGTTCACCAATTTCCGCCAAATTTGAGGCATTGCATGTTGAGTGGCGAAACTCAACGCCGCTCTTTGCCTTATTACTTTGTCTTTGCCTTATTACTAGAGCGAAAAGATAAAACACTTTTTTCACGCTGTATCCCGCACAAGGCAGGGTAGGCAGAGGGAACCCGGGAACCTAGTATTAAGGCACTCCGTTCTACTTCCGTTCCTCACTTTCCGCCGAATTTGAGGCATTGCGTGTTGAGTGGCGGAACTCAACGCCGCGCTTTGCCTTATTACCACAGCGAAAAAAGGAAACATTAAATATTTATAATAAAAATATTTCATTTCCTCGACTAGGGTTCGATCCCATAACTTGTCGGTTACAATCACACGCTTGTGCCGCTGCGCCACGACTGGCCTCAAATAAAATAGTAAATATTTAAATTATAAATATTTAATATTCATTTCCTCGAGTGGGGATCGAACCCACAACTTGTCGGTCACAGCCACACGCTTATGCCGCTGCGCCCCGACAGACCTCTATCTTTACTTATAGACCACCTTTGGAAAATAAAGGGAATATTATAATTTACCTATATTTTTTTAAGGTCTTCCTGTTACCAAAGCGAGGAAATTAAAACATTAAATATTAAATTAAAAAATATTAGCCACAAAACAAGTTATAAAATTTTCTTAACATTAAAAATTATTCAAAATGTCTTTTTTAAAGCTCTATGGACACCATACATACATACATACAGACTCAAATATCTCAACTACTGAGTCATGATGAAGTTTTCACAAAAACAATTATAAAGCAATTATTGTATGGCATTAAACAATATAACAAATATTCAGAATAGAATATGAACAAAAATATTAAGTATCTACAATTCTTTATATCATAAAATAAAAAAAAAGATCGTAAATGTTAATATTCATTATAAAAAAAAAAATTACCTCTAATTCATTTAATCGCTGTATTCTTGGCGTGAAGCGCAGTCTGTCCACGTCCACAGCGAATGGAGGCTGCCAATGCTGTGATGAGGATAACATTTATTAATAATTAGCTTAATGGGGTCACGACTTATCACATTATTGAAAATATGTTTTAA